>WAAD01040974.1:256014-279367 GCA_013389945.1 Fregata magnificens | reverse complement strand
AAAAGTAATAAATAACAAATAAAATAAAATTAAACAATTCAAGTGATCTTTTTTTTTTCTTCAATGCTAAATTGAATTGACGCATTCCTGGGGAAGGTTTTAGTTTTGCAAAAACAGCATGTTCCAAGGAATTTTTGTCCCACAGGAAAATTTTTATCTACTTGCATCCGGTAATTGTTCTATTTTTCACTTCGAAAAGACCTCAGTTTGATCAGTTCAGCTTTCCTATTCTGGTTTACATTTATTTCCAACAGGAGGACATATCTGTCAACAACTGAGTATTCTGCGAGTAATTGGAAATCTAATCCAGCATGCAATATCTTCTTTTTCTAGCACATTGCAAGAACGGAAAAAGGCAATTTTGGACAAATTAGAGGTATTAACATGAATGTGTTTCACATACTAGGCGTTGTTGAATTGCCATGGCAATTATCTCCATGGAGATTTCTAAAATACCGATTCCTGGGTACAATGGTAAATGCTTCCACTATTGATCAGAGACTCATCTGGAGAACCCCAAAGTTGTTGGTAATATGTGTATCTTAGGGGCCCTGGGTTTCAAAGGAAGTAGAATTAGCTTGGATGCAATTTTGATTCTACATTCCCGAGTTGTTGTCGGAACCGTTCAAAGTTCACTTTAAGTCACTTTCACAGTTTTCATTCAGCATGAAAATTTCAATTATTCCATTTACTTTGGTCAAAAGAAGATGACAAGAAAGGGGGTGGCTCAGAATTTCTGCAGCTGTTAGCATTTAGTGTAAATATCCAAAAAATACTGAACACCAAGAATGTATAAAGAGTCTTATAAAACACAGGCTTTCAAATTGTAATTTGTAGACAGCTGGGATTCCAAGGACAACTACTAAGGGATCCATGGAACACTACTAAGAAAAGCAATCTTATTGTTAGTAGACTTAAATTCACTATTGAGGGATCACACATCTAATAGAAAACCTACAGCTCAACAAATAGCTGGAAACCTCTGCATGCAATAGATTTGCAGCTAAGTATGTGAGTAGCATGTGTCTCATTTCTGTGAACGATGATTTATTTCACAACAACCAGTCAAGGAGGGAGTGAGATCCCATCACACCAGTGTGGGAAGAAGCCGGCTCCGATTCTATTTTTGCTGCTGCCACTAAGCTATTGTCTGACTTGGGACATGTTGCTTCCCTTCTCTGTGCCTCTGTCCCTCCCCAGCCTCTCTGAGTCTTGCCTTTCAGAATATAATTTCTTCAGGCTAGGGGCTGCATCTTATTATGTATTTATATAAGATTGAACACAACAGAGCCTCACTCGTGACTAGAATCTTAACCACCTAAACGTTCCTGTAATCTTTCCTATCATAATAATCTTATCCATTTGTCTTGCTTAAAAAAGAAACAAATCTTGATTGTCATTATTTTACATGCCCAGGTATCATTCTCTTTTTCTTTCTGCCCCTCTGATTTTGCTTTAGTGCCAGGAATCCATCCATTCCAGGAGTTCTGTGATTCTTATGGACTCCAAGAAACTGAACTAGCATCTTTCCTTACACACTTTCATTCTTTTTGCTTTTTGAGAGGTTTTATTATTATTATTAAAAAAGTCATCGATAATAACTATCTGACTGGAGACTTTGCCTTGCAGCAGAACAAAATACCCTGCATGGTTCAGAGCATCAGTGTTATGAGATGGGAAAGTCCCGTCTCTGGAGCTCTCCTCCATGGGTTGTTGCAGTGGGTAAGGCTGTGCTACGTTGTGTGCTCTGTACACAAACTGTACAAGAAAACAAATAGCATTATCACTAACGAATTAATTACCATTTTTCCCTTTCAGCACAGATTATATTTAACAGCTATAAAGACAAAACAGCTGTACTGAAGGACAAATAACACCATAGTTCAGAAAGGACTCTGTCCCTAAATACATCAGTCAAAGCCTTCAGATTTGTAAACACTGTAAACATCCACATTCACCCTCTGTCAGGGATGACCTGCAGGAGTACTACAATAAACTGCTTCAATTCTCTCTGGCTCATGATGGACTGAGCTCACTGTGAAATGACTCTTTCTGGGAAGCCTCTCCCTTGTTTACTCCAATTCCTTGTTTTCTGGAAGAGACTGCAGGATAGTTCTGGCTATTGTGAATGTGACATCAGATGTCTTAGTTATTATTTCTATCACTGGGAGGATTTAGCAGCATGGTCAAGGGACCACAAATAAATGTCCCCAGTTAGTGTGAAATATTCACCTGGCACCTGTGTCGCACAATGAAGTTACTCCTTGAGTCAAAATGCCCAAATGAAAATGGGTAATAAAACTTCATTACACAATAACACGTCTCACAGAGAAAAGGTGTCTTGTTGAAATACTGAAAGCAAATGCACGGATGGCTTCGGGCCACAAAAAAATCCAGAAAAATTCGAGCAAATTTGCAATCAGGGATCAATTCTTTTTCTCAATAGGAACTCAGTGTGGAACTGCTACTTGCTTTACATGAAAGTATAATTTAGTTCCTTAAAATCAGATGCTATTAGCCAAAGGAATTTATTAAATGAATCACCTTGATTTGCTAAGCTTTTCCTTGCTGCAACAAAGCATTTAAACAACTTCAGGCCTGACCACTTCAGTCATTTACTACCAGCAAATGTTCGGCAGGGGCCAGCTTAGGAAATCTTCACGTGATGGACTGGGGAGGAATAGCTCTCCATTCCAGCCACAGCTGGAATGTTTCACAGCAGCTTCCTCATTTGGTGACATCTCATTGGACTCTTAAGTCTTTCCACTGCTTAAGGAAGAATACTTTGCAGTCATTTGCCTGTGCAGCTTTGCTCACTTCCTTGAAGAAAGGACCAGGAGAAATGGCTACCCTGATAATCTCTGAGTGCCTCTGAAAAAGCACTGTTTCTTTTTTCAAGCATCTTCCCACGCTTCTGGACTGAGGCCCTGGTTCTGTGATCATTAACACCAGACCTCTGCACTGCTGATCTGCCAGAAGCACACATTTGATGTGGATCAGACATCAGCACATGATTGTATTTCTTGTGAAGTAGCTGTAGTGCAGAACACAGTGTTTACGCTAATCTTCCCCTGCCTAGAAGAGGACAGACAATTTCTGAGAGAGTAAAAAAGTTGGAGCAGTAGCTGCAGAAGATGCCTCATCTAGGAGTGAGACTTCTGGTCCAACGTAAACTTGTCATTATTTTTTAATACATTTGAATAGGCAAGTTTGCTTACTCTGGATCAGTGCTCTGTGTGATGTGATTCTGTGTCATGACTTTTCTGATCCGACACAAGGAGCCGTTAAGCTGGATTTATTGCATTGTTGAATCATGACCTCAAGGATTTGTAAGAGAAATGAGCTGCAGCCAAGTGCCAAAGATTTTAAGGCAATTTACAAGTGGAAACCTGGCCATGTTGAAGTCAACAGCAAAACGCTGTATTCTTTTTTGGGACAAAAACATTTGATTGCTGAAAGATGAACTTTCTGTAGGAACATATGGACAAGGTTCATATGGTATGTGATGTGCACACTCAGGTGTGTCAAGAGTGTACAATGAGATGTACATTCAAGTGTGGCTTGAATTTCTGGCCTGAGTCTCCAAGGAGAGGAATATTCAGTCTCTCGGAATGATGGAGAGGCCA
Organism: Fregata magnificens; assembly: GCA_013389945.1. Taxonomy (NCBI): domain Eukaryota; kingdom Metazoa; phylum Chordata; class Aves; order Suliformes; family Fregatidae; genus Fregata; species Fregata magnificens. Next base: position 275,741 of record WAAD01040974.1, on the reverse strand, counting down.
TCCCACCTTTCCTCTGGGAAGGGGGGTGGAGCAGACTCACACTGGGATCCTGAGCATCCTAAAGACTTTCCCACCCACCTTCACTGACAAGGCCACTCTGCAGTGTTTCTGCCCCACTACTGCAATTTATGGCTCCCACATTTACCCTGATTCAAGCATTAGCTAGGAAATGCTAAAATGATCTTTGTTTTGGAGATGGTGTTTAAGCCTCCTGTATCTCTCATAGGTGTCCTTCCAGCCAGTTGACTAAGTAGCGTGGGATGGATAGAAGCCATTTCTCCCATCTCTCCCTCAGATTCTTTTCCTAGACATTTTGAAAGGCCCAAGATCCATTCTCCTGCAGAATGCAAATATTTTGGAAGAGGAAATATAATGTGGCTTATATATAACTGCAGGATGCGGAAAGCATCCCCATTCAGATCCAATCAAAGCTTTCATGAATATTGACATCCTTAGCAAATTTTCCATTACCAAATTTTCAGAACCACTAAACCAGCTGAGTTACTTTTTAATGTTACTTTGATTAAAACATGAATTTTCTTTCAACCAATAAATGATCTTAGCTAGAAAATGATTTGCATTATTAGAGTGTACTGGTTGACTCAAGACAAGTTAATTACAGAATACAATGCAGAAAACCTTTGCCTACTTGAAGGAGACCGCTACAAAAAGAAAAAAAAAGAATAGGTGTTATCTCTTTTTAAATTAAATTGCCTGCTACAGGGGATGGTACTTTATTCAACATGAAAGAGAGCTTAGATGAACTGAGGAAGGAAAAGAGAAAACAAGACTGAGAAGCCACTGGGAGAAAAAGAAAAAACCATACTAAACAAAATTAAAAGGCTAAAGGAGAGAATGAGTATTTTTTGCTGTATTCTTCAAAAGGGTCCAGGGGGGGCTATGGTAACACTGAGAGATGCAAGAAGGAAGAGGACAGAACTGAATTGTGCTCTATACTCTGCTGGTTTAAGGGAATTTCTGCTACAGTTGCAGCAACTAAGTCAGAGCTGGGCTCTGATTTGTACCAAGAAAAGGAAGTTCTTAACCAAAACAGTTTCTATGCAGCTACCACAGACTCCCTCGTAATTGTGCTTGGGAGCAAGGCAAAACCAAGGGCACAGCCTGAACAGACTCAGCTGAGCCTTGCTTTCAACTCAGAATATCTTCATGCAGAACATCTAATTTCAAAAACTAGCTTTAAACACTAGGCTGCTATAATTCTGCTCTGTGTTGATTCCTTCCAAATTATATATGTGGATGTTAGTTATGTAAATAAATTTATCATGGATGCAATTAATTACGTGAATTACAGATAGTCATGAATATAAACATGTGTGTCATGCCAAAGGCCAGGGAGAGACACAGCTGAAATTCAGAACAAGACCTTATGGTCCCATTTTTAGTATGACAACAGCCTCTTTGATAAGATCTCTGGATAAGTCTTTCTGCAGATTAGAGCTACTTATTCCAGTATGGGACCATTCAGAACCGGAAACTATTCCCAGGCTTGACCTCTCAGGTCCGAAAACATGGTATCACTAAAGGAATTCACCCAGAGAAGAAAAGATAAAAATTGCAACATAACTTTTCCATAGCCGTGTGTGCAGTGCATGCTTACAGAGAGTGCAATCATTTTCAGGGTCATTCTGTTTAATTTCAGTGTACAACCCACCTCAGAAAAAGCTACAGGATCTGAAAAAATCGTGCATGAATTCAGATCAATATAATGAATACCAGGTTGTCATCTGTTTTACCTGACATTGTTTGCACAGGATAGAAAACTATAACATTACAGTTACAAATATCTTATCAAAAGCATTGGATATTGTGAGCTAGTTGGATACCTGCACTTCACTCTTTTATCGTTCTTTCCTCATTCAACCTTCCATTTATCCAATATCTGGGAAATGAATAGCATATGAACCAAACACCACTTCACATTTGATATTCCTCCAAAGCTCAGTATAATTTAATTCATTTTTGAATATACCTTCAGCTCTAGGTCAGACAAACTGTGGTAATAACAGCTTTTTAGAGTCATTTCAGCATCTCCCATAAAATGGGATTTAAGTCCCTGCTTCTCACAGTACATCACTTTTATTGTCTGTATAGCCGGTCTGGACATGCCTGAATTCTCTGCCTATCAGCCAGCCCTGCTCTAAACCACTACTTGATCCTTTTTTACTAAAAGGAAACCATTCCTGTAAATATCTGGAGATTTATGGAGGTCTAGGAGTGCAGTGGAATTTTTTTGTTTTCTTTACAATGAATCAGTACATAGATTATGGTCTAATCACCACACAGGCACAACACCTTTAAAACCTTTCCAAGGTGCGTGCATTTTACACATTTGTATTGTCCTGTGTTTTGTAATGATGAGCTCCAAGAGAACCACTGAACACTAATTTCCACATGTTTTCATGGCTGTAAAAGATTAACATACAATCCTATAATGCAAGTGATGGACAACATCTGTAGATGCATTTGCCTATTTAAGCTTCACAAACCAGGAATGTCTTCATAATTAATTATCTGAAAACAATAAAATTATTCAAAGATGTCATGAAAGACATAATTTAGTTTAATAAACCATCATTACAACAAAAAACCCTAGCTTGGCTCAGAAATTATTGCCAATTCGCACCTGAGTCTAGACTTCCCTTGTATCTATATTGGCAAGGCAATACGTAGGTAAAGGCTTGAGGCAATTTGGCGAGATTTCCCTGGTGGAGAAGGGCAGGCCTATGCTCTGCACTAATGCATGTCCAAGGGGGCTTTTATTTGCCTCAGTTGCAGTGGTACTGTGGGACATCAGGCTCTTTCTAAAAGGACCCTGACATGTCCCATGAGGTTAGAGGGAGCCTTTAGATGGGTAAAGTTTGAGGAACTGTGAGGAAAGTTTTTTTTTTTTGGCAAGATCCCACTTATTCTAAAGGAATTTTGAACAAAACCAAAATATCCAGCATATATGGACTTTAACCTAAAGCAATGAGTTTCCTCACCCAAACAGTGCTCAGATGTCTGAGAGTTGACCTACTAAAAATTTATCCAAGAGCTGGTGACTGAATAGGGTTTTCAGAGCCAGTCTAGTGTCTAGCTGGGATGTGCTGGCCAGCCAGACATAAAACCAACCATGTCTTAACTGGTGCCAGTGTTCACATCAGTATGTAGGCTACTGGGGTGGATATAATGCCTGCCATGTTTACATACTCCCTTCACTTGTCACTGCTTAACATTGCCTAATTAGCAGCTTTACAGAATGCCTTTGGGACATTCTTATATCTGAGCAGTGCCATAGAAAAGCAGTGTTGGGTAGGTCTTGTATAGCATCAAAGTCAGAGTAGAGCTGAGGAAACAGAACACTTTAACCCTAATTTGACACATTATGAAATTCAAAAAAGGACAGGAAAAAACATCCTTATGAAAGGGGACCGTGATGAGTCTTCTTTTTCCACAACCTGCCAACAGTAAATTAGTATTCAGTGCTCTTTGAAGGACAAATGCTTTTCTTGTGCTGGACCACTTCAAAAACGGTTCTTCAGAAAGTGTTTCTATGCATGCGGGGAATAGCTGAACATCTTGAAAGAAAGGAGCACATTCAAACCAGCACTTGGCTCTTGCGAAGATTTTAGCTTTCTATGACCCCATGTCCTCCTATTCTTCTATAACTACCATCCAAAAAGAAATATTTTCATCCAACTGGCATCCCATGTAACAAAATAAGTCAAGGTCTTTGTGAGAGGTACCGTGTTAACTTGCAAACTGGGCATTTCTCTGGGGTTCAGGCTCTCCAAGCTCTAATTTATTCCTTCATGTGACATTTATTCCCAGCATAGTGACATTGGCAAGTCACAGAAGGGCTGCAGCAGGGCTGCCTCTGGCCAGGGCAAGGTAGGCTGTTACCAAGGACAGCCATGAGCTCACTGCCCTGGTGGAAGGACTCAAATGGCCACTGCAAGGGGCTGGAGGAAGAGCGGTTTTCTCTGCACCAGCTATTGCCAGTCCCACTGTCCTGCTGGCAATGAAAGCATGAGCCCTGTTCCCCAGGGATCCCAGTTCAGCTCTTTGTATAGTTCTGTCCTTCCTCTCTTCTGCCCTTTCACTGGACAAGGGCCTCCACACCTACACCATATGAATGGAATGAAATCCATTCATGGTGAATGGAGTGAAATCCAGTTGGCGGCCGGTCACGAGCGGTGTTCCCCAGGGCTCGGTTCTGGGGCCGGTTTTGTTCAATGTTTTCATCAATGATCTGGATGAGGGGATTGAATGCACCCTCAGCAAGTTTGCAGATGACACCAAGCTGGGTGGGAGTGTCGATCTGCTCGAGGGAAGGAAGGGCCTGCAGAGGGATCTGGATAGGCTGGATCGATGGGCCGANGTGCCCCTGTACTCGGCACTGGTGAGGCCGCACCTCGAGTACTGTGTTCAGTTTTGGGCCCCTCACTACAAGAAGGACATTGAGGTGCTGGAGCGTGTCCAGAGAAGGGCAACGAGGCTGGTGAAGGGACTAGAAAACAAGTCTTATGAGGAGCGGCTGAGAGAACTGGGGTTGTTTAGCCTGGAGAAGAGGAGGCTGAGGGGAGACCTTATCGCTCTCTACAACTACCTGAAGGGAGGTTGTAGGGAAGCGGGTGCTGGACTCTTCTCCCAAGAAACTAGCGATAGGATGAGAGGAAATGGCTTCAAGTTGCGTCAGGGGAGGTTTAGATTGGACATTAGGAAGAATTTCTTTACCGAAAGAGTGGTTAGGCATTGGAACAGGCTGCCCAGAGAGGTGGTGGAGTCGTCAACCCTGGAGGCGTTCAAAAAAGGTGTAGACGTGGCACTTCAGGGCCTAGTTTAGGAGTCATGGTGGTGTTAGTTGATGGTTGGACTTGATGATCTTAGAGGTCTTTTCCAACCTTAATGATTCTATGATTCTATGATTCTATATTCACGAAGTGGTGAAATTCACTTTTGCCTGCTAGAAACCTTGGATAGATCCAAGTTCCAGCTCATTTCCATTGCTTTGATTTAGCTTGACATCAGGTCTTTAATTCCCCTTAAGCTTTGAGTTCTTTTACAAAATTAAATCATTTACTTATCTGTTACTGATCATTTCCTTATTTTCGTTCCCCAGGAGATTAAGCGAGATAGTATCTGTAAGCACTTTGAAGATGTAAAAGTGCTTATTACTGTATTTGGAAAGTCAACACAATCATAAAGTTACAGCGTACAAATACTTGAAAAAAAACCCCAGACACCACCTCCTGCCTCACCAACACTGCTGGATGCTGGGTCCTTCTGACCCTGAATTACGTGCTGCTGTTTATCACACTGCACAAATAACACCGATTGTCCAGATGAGGACAAAAAGAGGCAGTGTCTAATTTGGGATCTCGGTTTATTCCTAAAGACATCCTCTGGGATCCAAAGCTTTCTTTTCCCTGAAGCAGAAAGGGAATTTTACATCACCGGTTTCTGGCCTTGAATATGTAAGTAAACAGCTCTGGTTTCACGACTTGAATATCATGGCCTACAAATTACAGCAGGATTCAGGATACTGCTTCATATGCAGTTCATCTGTCCTTCTGCAAGACTATTAATTGCTGGGAGCTAGACAGGGCAGACTGCTGGCACTCAGTACTTCAATTTAATCTTGTAGTGCCTGGGACTCAACACCCCGAGGGAATAGAAAGGAGGTGCAAGGTGGAGCCTTTCCAAATTTAGGTCAGGAAGAGTCATAAGGACACAGAGCATCCGACAGATGGATTTCCCTGTTCTCCAGTCTACAGTAACTGAAGAATTATTGTGCAATTAGTGACAAAATAATATAGAGCAGAAAATAGATTCAGGGTAGATGTTAAAATTGGGGAAGGGATATTGAAGGTGGCGAAAAGGTGTACCATGATGTCACTTGGTTTATGCCCTTTTATCTGCTGGGCATAATCCATCTTGGGGGAAGGAATATACTCTGGAACAGGGGTCTTGCCTTCACTTAGCAGTTTTTGCAGCCAGGCCTTTGAGGGCTCCTGTAATATGAATCTTCAGTCACCTGAACTGTATTGACCTCCCTGTACATTTTAAAAACTTGTTTTCTTCTTAGAGGTCCCCCTGTTGGCTTTTCCAGAGCTTCTCTTCAGACTTCTCATCTTGGAAAGATTTCAGTCAAACCAACCAGAAAAAGAAGGAAGCCTCAATTAGGATTGTTTTTCATTGCTCATGTGTGATGTGTCTTGCTGACCTTTCAGTGAATCTATTAACCCTGGTCACTGTGACGCTTTAATTTCCCCAAATAGCAAGGAGAAATTAAGAACCGAAGGGCCTCAGCTGAAAAGCTTTCCAGCGCTGTGCAATGAGGGTGCAGCTAGGTTGTGTATCTCTGTGAGCTACTGGAGTGCAAGGTTCATCCCCCAGTCCACACTGCAACAGCGTCCAGAATGCATCACTTCACCTCCAAACTCAGTGAAACAACATACGTTTAAGTTGTAGGAGCTAACAAGTATCAGCACCCTTTTCTAAACCTCAGAGAAGCGCAGAGAATGCAGCAAAGGAACGGCAATGTCTGCATGTATGCTGTATCAAAGAACTTTGATTCAGATATCTTGTGCCTTCTTCACAAAGCTTACATAGCTTTTCTAGGGTATTAACTGTCTCAGGCGCACTTGTGCTTCTCTGACAAAACCAAGTCTGCTCAGCTAATGCTTTTACAATCCAAAGAACCTATTTTATCTGATTAATTTTTGGCCACTTGCAATTAGGTTTTAAAACTGCTTTTACAAATGAGCCATCTGAACTGATAAGAATGTGAACAATTAACTCAAGTGCCTTTCAGAGAAATACCCTGACAGTCAGCTGCTGCTGTGGAAGAAACGACTGTACTGACCCTGGAACAGAAAGTACCAAGATCTCTTTAGCCCCTTCTTTGCGTCTAAACAGGAAATTGCGTGAGCATGGTTTAAGGAACAAAGTGGAGGGCTCTGGGATCTGAACTCTGCTCAACCCCAGAGATGGTGGGACTGAGTCTGCATTCCTGGTTTTCAGCAGCTCAGAGGCATATGCATGAAAAAGGTTGTTCATTTATCTTAAACACAAGGATATGACCAGCAATTCAGCACCTTGTCTGTGTGCAACAGAAGCAAAAAAAATTCAACAAGAATGGAAAAGATGTTGGTTTTAATTCTAGATCAGCGATAAGGAATAAGGAAAACAGGTCTTTTAATGTGCTGTCTCTATGGTAACTGTGTAACAGGGCACTCACTACATCTATTTGCTCACTGCTTTTTGCATTGCACAGGAAACATACATATATCTTCTATAAGAACTCCAACATACGTTGATTTTATTGACTAATCACACAAAAGACCAGAAGATGTGCAAAAAATAGAATTAAATTATCTAATTTCAGATGTCAGTTTCAGAGGCAGACAGCCCAAAAACCCCTCTTTTAACTAACCAGTTTTTTTTCAATGGGAGAGCAATGAGTGGGAGGGAAACATTCCCTCCAGTGAAAAAGTCTTGACCTTTGTGGGCAGGAGAAGACTTTTTTTTGTCTGTGCTAGAGCTGTGTCTACTTTCTCTTTCCTATGCCCACTGTCTCTCAAGCATGGATATAAGGAGGAGGTGTAGATTTCGTTTCTCTGAACAATGATTTCTTCCTGGCAATATACAAAGGCAGAGCGCCTTTTGCTAGATCTGTCTGCAGCTTATCAGTAGGGTTGAATGCATGGTGTGATAGAACCACATGACAAGCTGTGAGGGAGTGGATGGGACAGCCTGACTTTAAAGCCATCTCCTTCTCTGGAGACACAAAATGTGAAGCAAGCATTCAGTTTTCACTGGATATTTTTGAAATTCATGGGACTTGTCTGGACTTCCACAGTCTCTAGATCTGGCCCCAAGGGAAAACTTTTAATCTGCAGATGTATCAGCTCCTTAGCACTTCAGCTCTTTTTCCTGACCCTGAGTGTGGTATTTCACATCATTTCAGAGTGACAGAGATGGAAGGAGAGGGTGAGAACGAAATCATAGATAAAAGCAGTGATACAGATAGACATACCTGTCAGGATGAAAGGAAGGAAATGGCTCAGGATGATGAGAACCTCTTTGGCTGTGTCTAACTTTTGGTGACAAAGTGTATGACCTGGGATATCTCCAGAATGACCAGGAAGAACTCTTCAGTCTAAAATATCAACATTTTCTTGTTCTGTCAGACAATTTGCTGTGGCTAAAGCACATTCCAGCATAAACAAAGCCTCGCCATATAACAATATTATGTTTACTGTGAGGTAAATCGAGGTAAGCACTGAGTGACTCCAATTCCATTAACTACTCTCCCTATACAGTTATCTACTCCAGGGTAGTGCTATGAAGTTTAATAGTGAACATGTGTATGACATACTTTCAGCTCAAAGATAAAAGGCTGGAGAAAGACAGTGTCATTGTGGTAACGGTTATTATCATTAACCATTTAATGATGATATAGTTCTGAAAATGGTACTGTGAAAAGAAAGCCTCTCTTCTTTCTCAGTTCCTCTCAGAATCTGTTACCTATCTCAGACTGCTTGTGTCATTTCAAGTCTGTGCTTACACCGAGCACATGTAACCTTTACACAACACATATCCTGGGAGACCAAAGGTCTTCTATCTCTAAAGCTTCCCAAGACTGAAGCGTGAATGTAGCCCAAAAACAAAAGTGGAAAGGAGCAAAAAATGATAATGCTAAGAAAGACTGAGTTCAAGGCAGATTAATTTGCAAGGGGTTTTCCTACTTTTCTTTCCATTGAAGTACAAGGAAATAAAAAACAATTAACCTGCTTAATTTACTCACATCCTGAAACCAGTAACCAAACCATTTTGGAAGCCAATTGAAAGTGATTGTATAATCTCTTCTTAATTCTCATTACATCTCTGGAAAACATCACAGTGGGCTCTGCTTTGGGTTCAGACACCCACAGACTGGCTGCAGCAACACAGCAAAGTAACTACCAAGTCCTCTCCAAAATCCCAGGAGTGCTTTATTCAAGATACTAAGCTATAGACTGCAATCATTCTTGCGCTTATTGCAAGTGGTTTTAAGTACATAATGTCCTTATTTCAAGGAATCAGTGGCCTCAGCTGGCTCCAGCATTGGTAACTCACACTTTTGCTAGTGACAGAGAGAAGGAAATGTGATTTTAAAAGATTTTGGGTCAAGTTCATCCATGTTTAATGCATCAGGGAATGATCTGGCCCATTTTGTGCATCTCAATTTGTTTGACTGTTTAAAACGGCAACTGTGCCTGTATCCGAGCAAAGAACAAGACTTATACAGTCAAATATATATAATTAATGGATTTTACTGCACTGATGAAAATGCAATGGCTTTGTGGCTGTGACCTGACATAAAACAATGAGTTTTTACTGTGAATGGCTGCAGCTCACTTTAGGTGTTACACTGAAAGGAGTGACAGTGGGAATGTCAGCATGGCTGGGGCGCTGATGAGACTGGATTTTTGCCGGCTTCTTCTTGGCAGCGGCTTTGTGCTACTTCCTGTTTCCAGTCCCAGGCCTCGTCCTTTCTACTCATGGCTCCATCCTCTACTCTCTTTCCTTTTACCCACTGACACTCCACCTTTCCACTGTCCGCTGCAGAGCTTTTTCATACTCTACTGCTACATCCTTTAGCAGCAGCAGCTTTTCTCTTCCTCTCCAGCCACCCTCCTACTTCCTGTCCCATCCTTCTTCAAATCTGGAGTTTTGACACTGATTTCCCTTCTGATCCCTTCCTACACACATTTCTTTGTTTCCTGTACTTATCCCTGAAATGTTGGTCCCACCTCGCTGTTTTCCTGTGCTTGCCTGACTGGTGAAGGGAGCCTGTCCAGGTATGTGCCAGGAACTCCGGTCATATGAAAGATCTAACAAATCACAGCATGTGAAAAAGGGCAGGTAAGGTCCAAGCACCAACTGAAGGATGAGGTTTAGTAAAATGTTTTTTACAGAAACACAAAATGGATAGCACAACAATGAAAGTAAGTGCATATTTCATACTCAGAGCAGACTGAAATCAAGATGTGGAAGAAAGTCTGGTAAATTTAGCTAATGTTGATTCAGCTGGTGTCCCCAGGGTGATCCACTAGATCTGCTTTATCCTTTTGCAGTTTCCTCAGGCCATTGCCTCATCTTGGGTTCTTCATAAAAAAACCCAAACCAAACACACACACCCCCCCATTAAAAACAAACAAACAAACAACCCCAAACAGGGTTCATCTGTGTGTGTTCTAGTCTGTGCTCTGTGTATTGGTCTGACCTGAGCCTTCCTGGAGGACATGTAGTTCCAGGAACCACTGGTGTGTTTCAGGTACAGGCTGACCAGTTGGAACTGGGAAGAACAAGCTGGAAATGTTCAACTGAAATTCTCATTACCAAGTGTTTGGCAGAATTATGAGCATTCATTCTCCAAAGTCAGTGATAAATGCCAAGAAGTTCTGAAGTTCTAGGACTGCCTATTGAAGTGCCTACAATGACCACATCACAGGGCACATATGTATGCTAAAATATCTGATTTAATCTAATACATATCTGATACATCTCAATAAAAATATTTTAAGTAGATGCTGTAAAATGTAAATGAAATTTACTAATTCCTTGCACACTTTATACTTACAAAGGGATTTTTAAGTTTATAAACATACCATAATGTACCCAAGACACACTGTATATCCAGTGATACATAGCTAACTCAAATGAAACACAAAAAGCCTTTAAGATTGCACATAACAGCAATTGCTCATTTAGGATATCAGACCAAGAATAGTATCCATTTGAAACACCAAGAAGAATTAAGGTCAGGAGAACATAATTACCCAGGTTGGAGTTTGTCCAGGTTACCTGGATTACTACTGCTAAAAAAGGCACAATGGGACCATCAGTGAGCACGAGTGATTAGGATCTGTGTTTAGCAAAAGCTTTTAAAGATACTAATGTAAATTAAACATCCCATTCCAACCAACTTTTGGTACGAGTTGTGCATCTGTTTCATTAAAATGTCCCCTTTATGCTGTGGCATCCAGCTGCTGCTTTCTGGCTAGTGACAGCAGTAAATGTAATTTATTTTTACCCAAAGTTTAAATGCAAAAAATTACATATCATTGTGGTATTCCACATTATTAAAAAAAAAAAGGTACTACATGCTAAACAACTGACAGCTAGACATCTCTTTTTGCCTTTTGTTTTTGGGCTGTCTGTGATCTCAGTCCTGTAAGGAACCTCCAGATTGAACAGGATTAAGGGCTCTCCTTCCTATGAGCCCTAAGTTGGTATTTCCAGCTCTAAACCTATTAGAAAGTCAATCAGTTCCCCCAAACCTACTGCAATATGCATCAGTAAAGCACGATATATTTCCAAATGTAGGTTAAGAGGGTAAACTGGGTGGCAGTCTTTGCACGATGGCTGATTTGGTGGAACATCCTTGTGCACAGTTCATCTCTGTGCTCATGCCAACTCGGGCAGGCTGACCTGCTTTATTATAATCTTTCACCTACCAACACTTCTCTTTGCCTTCGGTGCACTTAGCTTTCAAAGAAATTAAAAATAATGAACCTCTCATTCCCAGAACAATGGTTACTGCTAAAGGAAACAGCGGCAGACTTGAGCATGGTCAGGGTTGAATAATTCCTGACCGTTTTCCTTTCTGTGCTGGCCTGTCCCTTGCAGACCTATTTGCTATATTTGCTGACTCACAAATCCTTCCATGTGGCAGACTTAAAAGACTTTATTATAAATACACTAATAATCTGAGCTGTCGCTACTGCTAGCTGCTAAGCTCCTGCTTGGGGCACTGGTTCTTATATTCCTTTATTTTCCATAAGGGAGAGCTAAACTGAATGGATTTGTTATCGGACATCTGCCCTGTAGGATTCTACAGCTACTTATTCCTACTTCCACTTTCTGGGGAACGGATGGATTGCCTTGGTTATTTTGCTTGCAGACAGAAAAAAACGTAGCTAATGCTCCCTTCTTTGCCTGTGTGAATTGTGCTATTCAGCAAGAACTGTGGCAGTTATTTATTCTGGAGGGCTGTTGTACTTAACACAAGGGCCCAGGGAACACACATCTCTGACTCCGCAGCTTGTCAAGAAGCAGAGCAGTCATTTCTCCTTGCCTTTTAACATGAGCAATGAGAACAGGAGTGTACAAGCTGCCTTGTGTCCTGGAGAGAGACTGCGACTTCAGTTCAGGAAGGAGGCTGTGACTGGAGCTTTGCCATAAGCAGGGGAAAAGGAAGTCATGCTAAGCCTCTAGCCAGCAAAAGTTCATTACCAACTGTTATATCTGCAAGGCTTTGCTGCCCACCCCTCAGCCTTCCTCTGCTCCTTGCAGCTCCTCAGCCTAGAGGCTGGCAGAGTAGAATAGCTCCCCCATTCATATTTTTATTCTGTGACGCTAATCAAGTAGGCTAATTATATATATGCCAGGGTTGACATTGGCAGGAATCATGAAATTAGAACCACCTCCCACCCCCTCACACTTCTCTTCTGTTCAGACCCAGAGTATTATTAATCCCCTAACACCAATTCAGTTTAATTCCGTTCTTGTAGTCATGGCAAACGCATGTGCAAATTAGACTTTTGCCCCTAATTTGCACATGCGCCTGAGTTTTGAACATTACACCTCTAGAGATCCCCTTGAGAAAATGGGTCAAAATTCAGTGACAAAATAAGCTGCCGCTGTAAAGGACTGTTTCTGCAAAACCTCTGCTTGCTTTGAGAATATGTTGATTTTCATGTGTTAGCATGTAAAAAAGTCCCCAAAACATGAAATACTTTGATGTGGTTAAATTATTCTGCTTTGGCTTTACGCCCAGGAAATATTTTGGGGTTTTGTACATATAGTTCTCTTGTGCATTTTCATTCAGAAGTAATAGGATTGATACTATAATTATTGCTAGATTGCTATGCCCTGCAAACATTTGCTGTGCTGTATGCTTGAGATATAGAGGGGGTAATCACTTGTGAACTGTTTCTGTGGGAGAGTCTTCATGCTGCACCAGTCATTTCATATGCACCGCAATTTATTCATTGTCAGAAATATCATTTGAGATACTACAGCTGGTCAGACCTGGTATCAAAACAAAAAGGAGGAGATCTTCCTACACTAGGCACCAAGGGCACTACTGAACCAACCTCACTATTTAACAAATATATTCATAAGCCACAATCATATATGATTGTATGATTAAATACTGTACATTCTGTGCTTTAAAGCTCAATCAGATAATAACAATATAACCCCTCACATCACCTTTACTTTCTTTTAGTATTTAGCAATTCCTCAGATTGTTCCTATTCACTTTTGGCCATGCTGATCTGCTACTTCTGTTTAAAAATAAGATAAAAAATTGAGATCTCTCTTTTCATTATATCAAGTAAGAAGGAGACAATCAAAGCCAGATTTGCCTGGAAGCTCACCGAGGCATGTTCTTTAGAGAATTGAAAAAGTCTTTTTGGCTGAATTCTCTCTCTTTCCTGTTTCAACTGCTACGATCCAGGAAATCCCCCCACCCATACAGCTGGTTCCCCTTTCAGCCAAAGCATGCAAGGGCAAATATGTTGTTCTATAAGTTGTGCACACCACATCCTTTTGTGTAAAATCTTGGATGGACTTAGAGGGAGTTGTTTCAGCAAATGGTCAGAATCAGCTGAGAGAAATCAGGGAAATTCCGGCTCATACCTACAAAGGTCCTCCAGTTTCTGTCAATTGATAATCTTGTGGTAAATTCTAGACAGGTAGCAGAAGGGTGAATTGTGTAACCATAGAGCCACTGAAAATATCCAATGTGACTCTGAGCAAATAAAGGAGAAGTTTTTCTCAGAAGCAGAGAAAATATTAGCTGTGTAGGAATTCCTTCTGTCCACCAGGGGCAAGGACATGAAGGTCAGTGGGTTGAACAGAATTGCTTTTCACGTTTCAGTTTGGGAGAGGAAGACGGTTCTGAAGTGCATTCAGCATATAGAGAATAAAATATGATGAGAGATCCCCCTGAGCTATTCTGCTACATTGTGGGCAAGCAAAGGAATTCCCCAAATCTCCTGTTTATTACAAAGATCACCTGATGGACAGAGCTTTGTGTAAATATGTTATTTGCATAAGTAGGACAAGGATAAAAAAATTAAAGGTGTGATTATGCAACTGTAAACAGATATCCAAGATGGGACCAAGCAAGCAGCTAGAGAGACAAAACTATCACAGTCCAAGAAGTAGCCAAATAAATTCCCATCCATGGAAGCTCACAGTACCCTTCTAAGCTGAGGCTAGAGGTGTGCATGTAGCTAATGAGCAGTTACTTCTACGATTAAGTTAGTAACCTTTCGGAGCAGGGTGTAAGAAATAGATGAGGCAATAATCTCTTACACCATTCCTACAAGATTTAACAGAGCTCATCACCCAGGGCCCTAAAATTTTGGCACACAGAAAATGCACCAAAGCTCTTCTGGCTGTAGTAAGGGAGAGTCTTTCCAAACAGAGCAATGCAAGACGAGCAGTTATAGAACCCACCCCAACAAGATATTCTGTAACTGAAAAGAGCCACCAAACTGGGTGACTTCATTGCAAGGATCCTGCTGATCTGAGTAACTAGAAAACAAACACCTGATATTCCCACTGACTCCAAGGGCAGCTGCATTTGCTCAGCCTCTCGAAGCTGTGTAACAAAGGGCTCCCACTACACAAAGGGTAAAGCTGCTATAGGCCCATCTGCTCAGAAGTGTTGTCTGTGATGGAGAAAATAAGAAAGAGGGAGAAGAAGAGAGAAAAGCCCTTGAAGTGTGAGCCTTTTTGGGTTTTAGCATGAATCCTTTACAGTTTGTGATTGGGGTTGCCATAGCAATCCTGAGCCTTTCTGAATAAAGGTAGATCTGAAGCGACATACAAGTGGGCAGTGTTTGTGCCCTCTCCGGTGTCTGCACACATTCAGAGCAGCCCTCCTGTAGCTGCCTGGGCACCTGCAACTGCCTGCAATACCACCAAGCAGATGGCTGCATCACAAACTTTGGGTAAGGATTAGTACAATTGATTAGCCCAACTAAAAAGTGCCTTTTAAACACAAATTCTTATTTCAAAGCCTGTTCCCGAGGCATGCTAAGGCACCTTCTTTGGAGAGGGACAGGGAAGAGAGGTTGCTGGGCACAGGCAGTCAGCAAAGCTGGGCCTTTAGAGCAGGTTTTCAGGGTCTCATGGAATGGTCTGGCTGGGGAGATTCAGGGCACAGCAAACCTGGGATCTAGACCCCCGCACAGTGAAATCAATGAAAGCTTGAAGTTACCTTCGGACAGCAGGACTGAATCTTGGATGGGGGGGGCAGGAAGGGAAATACTAAACTGCCCCCTCCTGCCCTGCAACACACCAAGGTTCTTTCTGCAAGGTGCTGAGAACAACCAGCACCCATTTGCTTGCTAGAGCACACTTGGAATCCCAAAGGGGACCTTTAGCTCCCAGGATACAGGGAGGGCGAGCACATAATCCTGCAGGCAGTTTCTCCAGGGTTATATACAAAAGAAAGCCTGTAGCTCTGCACCGTTATAAATGAGAAAGAGATCCCATAGCAACTTTTATTCTGCGACTTTCAAACAAACTTTTACAGCAGGGAGAAGGAGGGTATGGGAGGCGGGTGTAAAACCACAGCCATGACACATCTCTCTCCAGGGTATTTGTGTTTTGCTCACATTTCTTGGCACCTGGTTTCATTATTATTTGTATGGGACCTGAAGCCAACACTTCTGCAAGTCCTTCTGATCACTAGAGAAGGCACTAGCAGCTACAGTTCCAGCTCAGCAACTAAGAGAAGCAGCTGTATATTAAACCAAAAATAAAGACGGTCAAAGCAGCCAGCTCCACAGAGCTCTGAGGCCCACAGGGATTAAGAGGAATGATTTGCAAGGGAGCTGGTATAGACTCATTCTTCTCAGGCAGGTTCTTTACTAGTCTGAGACCTGGCACTTGTTGACACAGGTTTGTATGTCCCAGGGATTACCCACTCTCTAAGAAGAGCTGATACAGGGATGCAGTAAGTAGCCAGGTTATCCTAGTGCCTTTGGAGAACTTTGCAATGCAGTTGGTTTTGGTGCATAAGTTAGTTTGTGTCAATGGGCCAGGATGGCAAACACATTGACTTGTTTCTTCTCAAATAGGGTTTTTGTGTCTGATTTAGACAGTCTGTTTTAAGTGGGGATTCTCAACTCAGTGCTATTTGGAGAGATTTTCTAGAGAACACATTTCTGAAGAACTGGAAGTTTAGTGACATTGCAGTAATAGTAAGATATTGGGTAACAGAGCTGCAAGAATCAACTGAGCATGATCTAGAATCATCTCTTTCATTGTGCCAGAAGAAGCATCTGTCTGACTGTTTGGATGAGCCAAGTGAAGGAAAAGAGCAGGCTATATTGGAGAGACACCCCCCCAGCCAAATTGTTTTTAAAAAACTAAGTTTTCAGCCTAACCAGTTCCACAGTTCAGGACACTGGATAGTCAACCAGAGAGTTGCGTAAGCTGGCATTGCCACAAAGACAAAAAACACATGCCAAACTTCCTCTCTGGCCTTTGGCTAGTTACTAGATCTTTGACCCATCACAAGTCATGACAGGCCTCACAGAGGGTGAAATCCACAGCCCTTCTTCAGGCTTTGGTACTCAATTTGTATAAGAGCAATAGGATCTACTTCTGGGATATGAGTATCAAACAGGCAAATTATGATTGCTGTGAAAACCCTCAGTGCAACTGGGGCTGGATTTTGTCTCTTTGTTCATCAAGTACTTGGGAAGTAACATTCTCAGTGAAAATGCCAGAACTTTTCATGATGCTAGGAAGGAAAAAAGAGTTCACCTCCATTAGCCAAAAACACCGCAGTAAATCTTGCTTGAGCAGTCAGCACAGTGCAGCCATTCAGGAGAAACTGCAAAAGAGTGAGGTGGAGTACTAGAGCTTCTCTTAACACTTGAGGCAATGTCAATCCTGTATGTGGATTGCAGAATATGTTTTCTTCTATAGACTCACACGCATTTTTATTCTGTTACCATAGAGTTTACCCACTTTTGACTCAAAAGCCAAACAGCCTGTGTTGCTAAACCTCCAGCTACAACAAGGAGAGCTTTTTTAACCGAGCTCTTGTTTAATGTTAACTCTAATATAATGGCTTTTTAATAACCCCCTGGATTCAGTATGCTTTGTGTTGCTGCATACTCTGGAAGGGCAGTTACTGTGCACATTATAGTGGGTACTGCATTAAACATCTGCTGTGTGAAATCAGCAAACTCTCCAGCTGAGCAAATTGCTGGGTGTTGTTGGGACTGTGCTTGGTGCTGTGGTCATTTACTTGACCAAAAAAAAAAACCCACCTCTCATGCAAGCCTTAACAAGGCACTGCTGTGCATGCCAGCTGTCAGGATGGGAAAAGTACTGTAATTGGAGTGATTAAAAGCTCACAATGGCAACAGACATGCTTCTCCATTTAAGGTGGAGTGAAACTGTCTTATAATAGTGACATGGCTGTTCTTGTAAAGCCTGCAAAGTTGTATCAGTCATCTTTGCGCCAGTATTTTTAATTCTGCAAAGCTCACCCCCACAAGTTGGCACCCACATAAACACTTCCAATAAGTAATTTGGGAACTGAAACATAAAGGGGTCTGCTAACCTCCAAGCTGTACTATGGATCTGTGTTTTAAAAATTTCCTAGACTTTGATATATTATTACAATATCGGCAGTTTTGGTACCTAATCAGTGAGGTGAACACAGGAGGACTCATTATTACAAACAGTGCAGGAACAGTGGTCTGGGAAGGAGAAATTTCCACACATTTGATAGGACTCAATAAGATCTCAGAGATAAGGATCCAGAATCTCAGCAGAAATTAGTGCCGTCCAAAGCAATAGAATTACAGTTGATTTGAACTGACTACACCAGTGGGCTTTTGCAAATGAATCTGCTTCTTTGTCCCTCAAAGAGTTGATCCAAACAGTGTGGGTATGCAGGATATCTGAATATTATCTAGGTTTTCCAAAAAATAGTTTCACCTCTCCCAAGCATAAAGGGGACCTTGAGGAACAAACACACAATGCTGTCTCCCATCTCTGAATGCCTTCTCTCCATGCACATTTTGTGCTGGATAAAAATAGCTTTAAACCCTGGGTTAAGTAAGCTTCTTATATTCAAAAAACCTGTTTCAAGTGGACAAAGGAGGTACAACTGAGACACCATAAAAAGGCCTTTGGTTTCAGTGTCTGCAGCTTGAAATGCCATCCTGGTATCATTTTATGTGTCCAAGAGGGAACTAACTAACATTGAGACACTGATTGCAAAGAGCAGAGTAAGCACAAATATGGAGATGTGTGGAAACAGGGTGTGGCTGTCTAGTTCCCCTTTCTACATTTCTCTCTCAAGATCAGACTAAGTTCCTTTTCAAGACTAACTGGAAGCCATGCAAAAAATCATTCACAGGGAAAAGACAAAACTCTATTCTGCATATCTCAGCAATACATCAGGAAAAGATAGTAAACTTACAAGTTGGTCAAGATCTTGGCTACAGAAGAATCATCTGCGATCAGGCCATTTCCATAGCTTGTAATTTTAAAACTCTCTCACAAATACTAAAGGGTTTCTGGAGACACACGCTTTGCTTATTTCTGTTGTAATTATTTCTGAGTTATAGTTCAAAGGAAAGTTGAGGGAAGTCAGAGAACAGGATATAAGATTGCTTGGTGCATTTTTAAACTGTAGTGCATGAAACACTAGAGATCTGTAGATTACGCGGAAGGGACTGAGAAGGGAACTAAGAAAAGCAA
The DNA here is from genome assembly GCA_013389945.1 of Fregata magnificens. Taxonomy (NCBI): domain Eukaryota; kingdom Metazoa; phylum Chordata; class Aves; order Suliformes; family Fregatidae; genus Fregata; species Fregata magnificens. Next base: position 256,943 of record WAAD01040974.1, on the reverse strand, counting down.
GCCCATTGTCATTCTAAATTTATTAATAGGGGTCCACAAACAAAAAAGGGGGGGGGAAGGCTAAGCAAGATATTCAGAGACCTAATTCTATTGCCCAGTTCTACTAGTCTGCTCCTAGTTGGCTACAACATTTCAGCCAAGCTTGTTTGCTACAGTATGCCTCAGTTTCCCCTCAAGCACCCCCCTCCCCCAAATGACCCACCAAAAGAAAAAGTCAGAAAGCTCTTGCAGTTATCCACAGTAAGATCACCTTGGAGGATTATGGCCCAAGTCCTGAAAATTGATCTTTGCAGGACTAGAAACTAAAACATTCTTATTAATTATTACTACTCCCCTAAGAACCCTTTTGACCAAAACCAGAGTTTCTGTAGGAATTTCTGAGGTGGAAGCAGGACAGGTAGCTGGCTAATGGAGGGAGCTCAACCACCCTAGACCAAGCCATTTCCACATCTGAATCAGTGCCTTTTGTGATGGGGTCCAGCTTAAAAGTGGAGAAGTCTGTTGGATCGCTCACCACACCCACTTAATTCTAGGTGCTACAGCTTGTGGAGGCTGTGCTCCACCACTGGCCACGAATAGATCAAAATCTAGAAAAGAGAAGAAAAGTTGGAAATAGTAGCCAGAATTACATCTACATTTTTCCAGTTTCTAATATANAGTGCAACAGGCCTAACTAACAGTCCCTTGCCAAACTTAAAGCAAAAGTCAACCCACAATAAATTCATATAATTTATTTCTGAGAAGAGATGCTCCCAGACCCCAGTCCCAGCATCACATACACTTGGCGTTGTTACAAATAGGGTCACAGCCCAAACGAGCAGGAAGCTAGATGAAAATAAGTTGAGTGAACAGAGTTCACATGTACTCTCTTCACAAAACAGAAATTGCTTCTCTAGATAAAGCTGCACCTTCCTACCAAACCACCCTTC
>WAAD01040974.1:235504-251763 GCA_013389945.1 Fregata magnificens | reverse complement strand
CTGCCAGTAGGCATTCATTTGTTATTTATTAGGTGTTGTTATAACATGATGATCAGATGTTAAAATACTTTGGAGCTGGACACAAGAAAGGTGCTGGTAATTTGCCATACTTAGTGAGAAGATATCTTAAAGTTAGAGGAAAAAACAGTCTTATATTCAGAAGTGGCTTTTTTGGTTAATTAAAAAGAAAGAAAAGACTAGCTAGGAGCAAGTTATCTCTATCGCAGAGAAACTTTGATGGAATTCTTTTGTAGGTTTTACAGGATTTTAGATTCAAGAAACCTTTCCCTTGTGTTTGGAGGTGTAAGAAACCTCCTGAAATCTGTCACATGTGAGGAACCAATAGTTTTATCTTGCACTGTGGGAGTGAGTTCCTCTAGGCACTTCAATACCAATCCAGATCAAATGGATCTAATCAGCATTTCCACAACCTACTATCAAGGCAGGCATGTGCCTACAAGTGATGCAGATACTTCTCAGACTGGCAGATTTCAGAGACAGCTAAAAGGAAGGAGTCTCATCAGGACTGAAAAGTGAGAGTGGCAGTTTTCTGTTTGGTTAGTAACCACTGCTCTCATTACTAACATATTTGATTGGATTACAGGAATCAGATTCTCTAGTTTGATAGTATAAAAAACATTTGAGAACAGCAAAAAAACCCTCCTTGCATTTAAGAGAGAGGAAAACCCACCCATCTAATTGTAATCTATTGAAGTGACTTCTCCCTATAAACATAGAAAAGCTAAATTGTTCTAAAATAATAATGTCTCTTGCATGGGGACTTGTGGGAGGCTGAATGCAAGATGACTCTCCCAATGGACACAAGTGCTTCATGCTTCCAGGGGTAATAAATAAAGTATCCCTTGTTGTAACTGGCAAATGCATGCTTGGCACTCCTGGGAATTAAGCTAAGTTGAGTCTATAGCACAAAAGTGAAGGTGGAGCTGAATACTTAATTTATGTGGTGCCTGCTACTAGGAAGACCCAGAGGTCCTAGGTCATGAAGACACTATTTATAGAGAGTGAAATCCTATGAAATTATCATGAGTTTCAGATGTATAATACATGAGGAGGCAGGGAGGTCCAGGCTCAATGTGGCTTTTCTTACACGTAGTGGTTCATGACAGAATTTTTGCCTCATCAGTCATGTGGTAACCTCAAGAGACGGAAGGAAACAGCAAAGAAAATTGGTTCTTCTTGATAGCAGCAAACTGTTCAAAGTGGTTAGCTTTCTCCTTTCTGAAAAACTCACACACAGGAGCAACATGTCCGGAAAGTTAAAAATGAGCTAGTTTTCGGGACAGGTTATAGTTACAGGCAGAGGCATTTCAGTGGGAGCCCTCCAAGGCATTCTAGACTAATCCACAACTTTTCTGAGAGCAATTCAAGTTAGAATGAACTCTCTGCACCAGTGCAGCCACTGGTACTCTGGTACTACACTACTGATTTTGACATGGAGGTACAGAGTTATACCTAGTATTATGACTTCGTGTACTAAAATGTCACCAGTTATACGAGACAAACACAAAATGTTCAGAAAAATTTTAAACTGAAAAAATTGCATGAGTCTTATGAGTCTTATGGTTGTCACAGATATGCAGGAACAACTAACTGTAGCAAGAAATGAAAATAAAATGTGAAGCTGCATTTTTTTCCTTGATTCTAACAGTCCTGTGACAATCTGACTTGATTTCAAAACATATAGATTTTCCCCTTTTTTATCCTCTGGACAATAATTACTGTTTACTGAGTTGCCTCCCAGTAACACTGCAGTAAAGTATTAAAACTACTGTAAGCAGGAAAAGGTCATCAATTACATTATGTTCAGTAGAGCACGGAAAAACTCGATTAATTCAAGTAAAATTAAATATGTGTGTTTTTAAAAATGACTTCTTCCCATTATGTAACTGGTTTAATGAAGAGGAATTTTAGTTTAAATCCTAACTGGCCACAAAAGGTTCTCAATAAATTAGCAAAAAATCTGTGATTTATTTATGTGCGTAAAATCCTAAATATTTCACACACCATTGTTTAAAGGTATCTTTCCATAATACAAGTCTCATTTTAATCTTACCAGCATAAGACAGAGTATTTATAGTTTCTCCTGCTCTAGAAGAGGATTTAAAAACCTTGTGTCCCAACCAGCCACACTNAATATGCTATTTAAGAATATTGTGATGTATTTCCACTGCCTCTAGGGGACTTACACTAATACAGTCTATTATCTGTCCTTATTACATAGAACTAAGTGTGCAATTAATTGGCAATCTGTAGTGGATTATGGAAATGTTCCAGATGGATGGGGATTTATCACAGTATTTTTCAGCAGCAGCTACTGTAATTTACTAAGTTTGGGACACTGAATTTACAAGAATTTATTTCTTTGTCAGGTAGGTCTTCTGAGCAAGAATTTCCATTTCCTTTTACATCAGAGGCAACAGCTCAAGATGCAGCACAAAGCATCTGTGCGATAACACAATATTGCTACAGCAGACGTGTCTTTGTGATCAGACACACAATAGGATGTGTGGGCTGAACGCTCCCTCAAGAAATGAAAATGCAATCAATTGACTTAGTTAATACTTTGCTCTGTGGGAAAAACTCCATCAGACAGTCTGGAGTTTCATTAATCCGTGGCATTGCATGAGCTGTGGCAGCCTAAGCAAAAGAAAGCTGCTTCATGTTTTATTCTCCCCTGTGCCAACCCTCCTTAGCAATCTGGGGGCAGGGGGGAGTTGTTAACCTTTCTAGCCTTGCCTTCCAGTGCCACTGTGGTTAGGAAATGCAGAATAAAACTGGGCTGATATGTCTGGAGCTGTGTCACAGATGGTTCTGCTGTCCCTGGGGCCTGTGGCCATCAGGAGGGAAAGCTCTCCTGGAAGCTGAATCCAGACAACACCTAGAGGAGGCCAGCAGACCTTGGCAATACTTCACAGACTAGGGCAGGGGTCTTGAACACACCACTTTCTCAGGAACTGTTCTTTTAGATATTCAAATAAGATACTATTGTTGTGCACAAAGCCTGTCAATGTAGTCTTTTTCTTCAGGGAGCTAGAAAGAAAATGTATGGAGAGCTCCTTCTGCTCTTGATTTCTTCAGCCATTTTGAAACTACCAGAACATGAGCTCCTGTTACAGTGCACAGTGTTTTTGCAGCAAACAGAGGGAGAGACCACAGGAATAACCCCTCCCACTGTATCACCCTTTGGGGCAAATTCATACAGTTCCTTTTCTACAGTGGCAGTAAGTAGCATTGTTCATTAGACTGCCTAGTCTAGTGTAGACAAAAAGTCACCTTCAAATAGCACTCATGTTATGTAGCACCTCTTACTGCATGGTCTCAAGACTTCTGTTTTCTCCCCTCAGCATAAATACACAAGAAAGCTGCTAAAATGCATGGACAAAAGTTATATTCTTGTTTGTCTAGGTATACAGTTCCCTAATAGTGAATAGCTTACTACTTTTTCTATACACTCAGCAAGTATCAAAATTCTTGTACATGTTTATAAATGCGTATTTGCCAAGTAACCTAATACTCATGTGAAGTACATGCCCTGCTTTAGGAATTTTCACTTTAATGTAACTTAAGATATGCATCTGACTGTAAAATAAAATATCTTTTTATTCTTCCAGCTATACCTAAGCCTTCTGCTGATTTCCCCTCCTCTTTGGCACTTGTCACTCTCATTTATTTTCAGATTGATAATTGCCCCCTTTCCATTTCCACCAACAGACCCACACACATCCAGTGAATCTCCAGATTGCTTTTGCCATGTGTTAGCATTAATAATTAACGAAACCAGCTCATTGTTCCAAGTGACCCATTATCATGTCAGGGCAGAGATGAACCAGAGAGAAGACAGGATTCATTTCTGAACCTCCAATTTCAGTATCAAAGTTCAAAATCAAAACACCATCAGCAACATAAATCTATTTCTCTCAAGAGATCTATTTTTTCTGAGAGGTGGCCAGAACAGCCCCACAGCCTGAAAAGCAGATATTACCATGCTCAGGGCTTTTTAAACATAAACTATTGTGTTCTCCTCCAGTATGTGACATTTCTCAGGGCTCTTCTGACATTTAAGTATCATCCAGGCATTTAATAGTAATCAAGAAGAGAAAAAGAATGGGAAAGGGAAAAATACATTAGCATGAAAGATTAAGGGAAGGGAATATGTATAGGACAGAAAAAAGAATAAAATGCTGGTATACAATGGGATGCGACAGAGCAGAGTGGGAGAGCTTCTGTTCATTAAGTGTTGATATAATGGATATAGATAAAATTGAATAAAATCCAATTTAAATGCTAGAATAAAAAGACTTGAATGACCAGCTAGGGAACAGAATGAGTTTCTACCTCTCAGAGGTCAGATCAATAGTTGACCGACAACAGCTGCAGATGGTCCAACAGCAGAAGCCTGCAAAAAAAAAAAAAATTACAGGGTTAGATCAGGTCTTCTGGTTCTTTTTAACCCCATTTTTTGCTGTTCTTCTAACATAAGAGTTATCCTCTAGCACAAAAAAAAGTACCTATCACAGATGTCTTAACAGAGTTGGTATCTTATTAACTTTTATCATGACTCAAATTATGTTAGCTTCTATGTGCGTGATCCTAAGACAGTACTATTCAATTTTACAAAAATAATTGATACTTCAGCAACCAGACAGTAAATTCTCCCGCTGAGAAAAAGCAAACAAACAAATAAATGACAGATTATAAATTTACTCCAAGTCATGAGAAAAGCTTTACTGGAGATAGCACTGTAGAGCTTATTATCAGCCTGCTGTTAATGTAGGGCTCCCTGCTTTAAGATTATTTAAGGATGAGTAACTCATGTTACATTTATTTCCTCTAAACTTGCCCTGGGGTACATGAAAAGCAGGAATCAGTTAACTATTTGGAGGAACTTTCAGGCAGTGCCACAAACAACATTTAGCAATTCAACACAATATTTCTGCGGGGTGCGATATTGCATGAAGTTGTACCACAAGAAATGAAGACAAACCCAAACATGTAAAAATCATGTCTTTTCCAATGCCCTGGGTTATAAAACCACGACAGTGTTCTAAGTGTGATAGCAATGTAGAGAAGGAAAAGTTGATATCTGAAAAGTTAAAAGTGCAATTGCGTAGGTTTCACTGTTTTCAATTGTGTCTTTCTATGTCCTTGCTTTAGTCAAAGCAAAAATTTATCACTCACCACTTATAATTAGCCTTTACAGAATGCAAGAGCTTTCTTAAGCGTCATCCTACTGCCACAGGATCAGTACGTTTTCCAGCAAATGACTCACTTTTTTAATCCCCTACATGTAACAGTAGGGCACAGAAAACAAGCGCGTTTGTATTGTTTCTAGTTGGCTGTGCAGCTAGCAATTGTACTGCTATGACTTCATTCTCATCAAGGGACTTGCTGTTACGGCAGGCTGATCATCATGTTTTAGTCATCACAAAAGGGAAACCTGTGCATGGTTATTTAAGGCAATCACTAAATCACTTCTGTGTTGTGTCTGATATTGATTCACTCTTAACTGTGCTTGGCTTTCAGTGATACTTATGTATGGTTGGCAATCTCATCCTACCATGAGATGCATTAGGTATTGCATAGTTAGGGACTACATGTTCTGTTTAGGATTCAAAGATTAGCCTCTAATGCAAATTATAGATATGACCTCTCTTTGCACAGGTTACAATAGTATGGATAAAACATGCCTAAACGAGATATTTCTGCATTCTGTCTTAAAGGAGAATACCTAATCTACACTTGGATCTTCTGCTCCAAAAGATGGGCTGGAAACTCCAGCATTGGGATTAAACACTTGGAGCAACCTGTACTAGTTTAAGGAACAGCTAGATGACTTATCATGCTGCTCCCAGCTCAAATGCAAATGAGATTATAATGCCACAATACAATGATACCTTAGACATTATGGGTCCATAATGTCTTTTACTCACATAAATTAAGAAGAACTCTATGGCAAGCAAAAGACAAACATTTCATCTGCAACCTTAGTGGACTGCACATTTGAAGGTACTTATTACCCACAAAGATGTAGGCACATCCTGATTCTTCTCTGCAGGAAAAGGGAACAAAGACCCTCTCCAGGGATTTTCTGAGGAGTTTGCAAAAACCACCTCTTTTTCATTTTAGAATAGCAGTTACTAAACCACTTATACCAGGGAGCACCAGCAGCTGTCTATCCTCATTTTTCCTGGAAATGTTAAAGGTGCAAAAAACCACTAGGAAGATCCCTGCAAAGCAGCTGTGGATTATTTATGATGCCTTTACTACCCACAGACTCAAATGCACTGTTTCATGTTGAAGGAATATGGCTGGCCTGTGAATGATCTATGAAAGAGACAGTCCTAGCAGCCCATTACTGAAAATGGGATCTACTGAGGGAAAAATAGATAGTGAGGGTCTGTTTCAAACAATAAAGTGCATTCAGTACTAATTAATCTAAAAAGTTACCATATGAACAGTCTGGCTAGATCCTCTTTGTTTGGTTATTGTCGTACATGCCAACACAGTGTTATTCAGGGCTACTGGATCAGCTTGTTAAGTACATAACAGTGTGGTATATGACTACGTTTCCTGGGGTTACATATGCACTTGACTTTCTGTGTACAAAAAATCTGACTCAAGCCCGTGCTAGGTTTGCAGTGCCGCTCTTCTCATGCATTTCTCACTCATGTTTCAAAAAACTGGCTGAAGTTTCTGGTTTCAGGTCTGCAGATTTTCCTTCAAAGCAATCATTTTGCTTGCCCATCACACTGTTACTGGAAAGGGACAGCAACTCTTTTCCACCCAAGACGAAGTAAGGGGAAGAAATAGCCCCCAAATCAGACCTGTTGTCATGGAAACCAGAACAAGGATTTTCGAGGCCAAACTGGATGCATTTATAAATCAGGGATGAGGAAAATCTTACCTATTTATAACAATACATTAAGTGGAAAATGTCTTTATTATAGGAAGTCAGATATTTACTAGCTCAACAAATGCTGCAGTGTAAAGCAGTACATGAGTAATTATTTTCTATAATACAACATGATCTTGTCAGAACCAATGGTACATGTGTTTGAGAGAAAGGCAGTAGTAGCCATAGAAACAGCCTGCTCTTCCTGAGTGGCATAAGGTATCACGTAACACACAGTTTTGGTGGTGGCCTCATGCTCCTGCCAGCTGTGTGGCTGCTTTTGTGTGTGAGGGGGTTTATGGTGCACCTCAAGCCACTGGAACCAGCACGATTTGTTCTGCGCAACTCCACTGCTTGGCAGGTGCGCTGGCTCTGAAAGGAGGTACCTAAGGGAGGGGGTTTCCTTCTGCAGGATGAGAATAAAAGGTGGTTCGAGGGTTACTTGTAACAACAATGCTATTTTTTCCCTGTGTTGTTAGAAAGCGTATTGCTACAGCACTGGAGTAAAGTCAGGGCCATTATGCTGTGCACTCTTTCAATACTTGTATGGACAATCTCTGCCACAGCACACTTGCAGCGTGACTCCACGAGCTGGAGAGACATACAAGAGAACAACTAACCTGCCTGAGGCCATACAGCAAGACAAGGACAGACCTTGAAAAAAAATGTTTTTTCACTCAGAAGTTTCCCACCTCTTAGTTCAGGAGCTTGTTTTAATTCCCCAGTGGCTCCCAATAATTCGCACAGAGTGTTTCACTGCTTCACCTTCTTTCTGCCCCCACCTTGAATGTCCTCTTCCCCACATCAGCTGTCAGCAGAGAGCCCAGCCTGAAGGCCTGGCAGAGCTCGTTGGTTTGGACTCTGATCTGTGACATATCTCCTGTTTAATGTTGGAAATCACCGCTTTAAACTGCAACTTGAGCCCTGTCTGGGGACACACACGCTCTGAGTCAGCGCTAGCAGCAGATGACTTACACGGCAGCCCTTCAAAGCTATCACAGCTCTCCATTATGATCTTGATCTCACTGCTACCTTACTCAGTATAAAAGCACATGTTATCCTCTTGCTTGTGTAGTGCATAATAGGGCCCAAACTGTAAAAAGCCAGTCTGACCTTCAAGACAGTTCATTATACTGTGGAGAATAGTTGGATTTACAGTTTAAGACCATTTGTTGTTAATGACGGTTTCACTCTAATGTAATAAAGTACAACTTGAAAACAGAAAAGAAAGAGAAAGCTGGTATGTTCTGCTCTGGAAAGCATCCATGAGACACAGATCTGCCACACTTGTTTTGTGAAGGTACGGGACTACCCACACACGGGATAAACACGGAGATGGAAGCAATTTACTGCCCCACCTTCCTCCCAGAGCCTATAGCTCTGGTACCCAGAACAGCTGGACCACACAGGAAGCTGCTCCAGAAGCAGGCTTTTATAGCCCAAAGTTCTGAAAAGAACCTTGTAACTGATTGGAGTAATCTGGCGATGCTGAAACATACAGGGACATGGATGCATACTATTGTTGCAGCCATGGAGGCAGCAACCTCTGGGAAAGGCACGAGGCAGGAACAGCTTCATCTCTCACAGTTTAATGTGGTGTCTCACCTTTTACCAGATATTCTTGGAGCAGAGATCCCAGCACTGAGCAGTCAGCAACAACTGGCTGCTCCCATAACCTGCACTGGCTTGGCAAGTATTGCTTTGGGCAATAACCATCCCATCATGGGCACTTGTTTATTCAGTGAAAGGTAGGCCAAGGACTTCAGACTCCGATAAACACACTCCACTTAACCTGGACAGAAATATGAGAAGCAGTCAAAAAGATGAGCTATGTTGAAAAATAAACTGCACTGCACAAAAAGGAAATTAATAGATAAAATCCAGCCCAGGTGGTAGGGAAGAAGCTAGTGATATGGAAAAGAAGCTGCAAGTAACAATTAAAGCAGTGCAATGCTAGTTGGACCAACACCCTAAAATTGCAAGAAATTTATTAGTTTACTTAATGGCTTTTAAAATCACACAAGCCCTGATCATGTTTCCATCACTTCTTTTCAAAACCTAAGAGTTCACCATACAGCAGATGACAAAACACTGGTTTCTTGTTACATGGTGGGTGTAAATACTGTACAGTGCCAAGAAACACAGCTGTCCTGCTGAAAAAGACTTCCTTCACTAGTAACTACAAATCTGAGATGTGAGTAAGGGGTTTTCTCCCACTGTTTGGAGAAAGAGAGTCTGTACACATTAAAGAGGTGAACAAAGGTGAAAATGAGTTCAGGAATGTTACTGAGGTTTTCCCATCTCCTACTCAAACACTGTTTTTTTGTTTGCCAGATACAATACTCTAAAATTGTTTGATTTTTTCACTCTATTTCCACCTTATTGTCTTTGCTGATGTTAACACTGGCAGGATTTTGGATCGGTAGACCAAACAGTCTGACCACAAGAACACAATTGTGATAGCACACTGTGAGACTATCTATGTTCATATCCAGTTCAAAAAATCTGGGCCACAGTGCTACTATGCATAGTGTTGCCCACATTACAATTGAAATAGATGAAATGCAGTCTGTGCTCTGAGGAAATGAGACCTTCTGTTTCCATCCGGAGCAAAAGGATCCTCTGCTTTTCATCCTGAAGTGCTATATATGGAAAGAGCTAAAGTTACGAATCACCAGACTCTATGGAAAATTTCCTTATTAGAACAAATACCCTGAACAAATTCTAAAATTCCTTCATGGACAGCAGCCTTTTTAAAAAACAAAACAAAAACAAACCAAACAAAAAAGAAACAAAACCAAGGACTGTTGATATTCAGTGAGAGACAGAATTCTCCCCTTTGACTCCTTTATTCAGTTACAGACTTGCTCTACTCCTCTACAGGTTTCACTAAACACCGATTACAAACCTTCGCAAACAATACAAAAGGGTTAGGTAATGCAGTAAGCAATCTGGTGTATTTAATTCAAACTAGGCCTGGGCTAAGCAGAAAATAAACAGAAGTAGTTGTGTACAGTTTCTAAGCATCACTGATTGCATATTTCATGGAGAAGGTTCCCTTGTTAAGGATTATTTGCCTTGTTAAATTTACTCTAATTTATATGAAGATTATAGCAGATGGTTTCTTAAAGTAAAAGATCTCATACTCCAACCGGGGCCATAGGCCCTGTTATGAAATAAGTTATAAGCGCTGTATATCAAACTACATTAGGAGCATGTTAAAATGGCCAACATAAGCATCCCAAAACTGGGAAATGCCAGAGCTCAGGACAGCTTGTCAGCTAGTCTTATCACCGGATGAACCAGGAACTCTGTCTCTTGGTTTCAACAGGTAGGGCTTCAGAGCAGCACAAGCCTGACACCTGAGGCATGTGAAGGCCTTATAGTTTCCACCATACAGCCTGCAGAAGTGGAGAGGACTTCAGACGTGTATCCTGGCTAAATTCTCTCTGCCAAGTGAATCCCCCTTCAGTCTGAAGTAGATGGATATTCTTCCAGTTTGATGCACATATTTCTCAGTTGCATGAACAATCACAGTTGTATGCAGAGCAGAAGCAGCTATGTAAACAGCTATACTGCTTACGTGTATATCTTGTGAACATCTGACCCAAACTATATTCTCTCATATTTCAGCTGCCCTGCCTTTCCTACATTCAATAAACTGAAAGCAAGCTGACTTGTAAAAGACATTGGAATCAGCTTTTTCTTTATGTAAATCTCTTCTAAGAACAACAAAGTAAGTCCTAGTTAAACATTTTTGATTGTTATATATTTAGGTTAATGGATAATTTTGTAAAGAAAATCTGGATAACAAAAGAGTAATGTCTTCCTCCAAATTCTCCCAAAGTGGAAGCAACAGAAGTATCTCTTCTCACTCCAGAGAGCTTGTTTTTCATGTCTTTTAGTTCTGTGTCCAGAAGTCAGCGTGGTCAACATCTCATATCTTCATTAGTGCTCCATTGTCCAAGGACATTGAGTTGCTGGAGCGTGTCCAGAGAAGGGCAACAAAGCTGGTGAAGGGTCTGGAGAACAAGCCTCTGAGGGAACTGGGATTGTTTAGCCTGGAGAAGAGGAGGCTGAGGGGAGACCTTATCGCTCTCTACAACTACCTGAAAGGAGGTTGTAGTGAGGTGGGTGTTGGTCTCTTCTCCTAAGTAACCAGCGATAGGACAAGAGGAAATGGCCTCAAGTTGCATCAGGGGAGGTTTAGATTGGATATTAGGATATTAGGAAAAATTTATTTACTGAAAGAGTGGTCAAGCATTGGAACAGGCTGCCCAGAGAGGTACCACCAGTCACCATCGCTGGAGGTGTTCAAAAAACGTGTAGACGTGGCAGTTCAGGACGTGGTTTAGGAGGCATGGTGGTGTTAGTTGACGGTTGGACTTGATGATGTCAGAGGTCTTTTCCAACCTTAATGATTCTATGATTCTATGATACATAAGCCCTAGAATGTTTTTGCACATAAATTATCCCACCTTTTGACTATTTGATCTAGCCATGTAATAATTCCACCTAGCTCTTCCCATGAAACAGCTCTGAATCATAGAATAATACAGGACGGAAAGGATCTCTGGATCCAACCCCCACTCAAAACACATGCTACAGTATTTCAAGGAAGACAAGGTGAGGGCAGCCTAGGAGAACTTTATATTCATATTCTCCCCTCACTATGGATCATGCATTTCTTCCAGTCACCAGGATCTAGTCCACAGCCCAGAGTAGTCTTTATGATCTATATACATGCAAGACATACTACAATTTAATTTAGCAAAGTTAGGCATTGCAGTTTTGCTGTAGACATAGAGGCTGGCATCTTGGCGACATGTTTCCTCTCAGTTAATAGGCTATGACAGGAGGCTTTTATCCTACCTGTAAGTACGTTTTCTAAGATACTGAATATTACCATCTTTACCCATAATCAGATTCACGTCTTCACTGCACCCTTTTTCTCTCCTTTTATAGAAGGGAGTTGGTTACTAGCAGGCAGAGGTTTTTGTAAAGGGAAGTGCAAAGACTTGCAAAACCCAGAACTTCCTTTGTGACTACCTAAGGGCGCAGGTCTGATTACAGTCAGACTCTTTCTTTTAGCCATATATGGCAATCCCATAAAAATCAGAAGACAAATCAGGTAAGTAACTGCAAGGTTATAGCTGTCACAGCAGCCAATTAAATGCAGAGCTGAATAATACATATATAAAAGGGCATCAGTGTGTAGGTTTGGACTATACCTTTTAAAGTCAAAGGAATTTTGTGCTGAGGTCACACTACAAGATGATCAGTGGGCTGAGCCTACAACTACTTTCATCAAATACCAACATTTTTGCGGGATTACGCTTACTGTGACTGTAGGTGGCTTGTAAAAATTCAAGTCTACAATCAAAAGAGGAAATGCAGAGCCTAATGGCATTAAAAGGAGGTACAATGACTTTTGTGTTCACTAGACCCTAAAATATGAACAAGGATCTTTTATAATTTAGCTCCACTGTTTTCAGGAGGTGAAGTTTGACCTCTTTTGGGAAGGCCAGAGTTCTGCAATACAATGTAACTAAAATGCCAAGTAATAACTGGGAAGTTAAAAGTATCAAATGTGTTCCCTCCCTGTGACTTAAAATACTGCTTATTTAGACTACGGGCTGGAAGAAAGTTTTGAAGCCCAATGGCTTGTTTGGAAGTATAGTCCCAATCTCCCCTTCCCCAAAGGGGAATATACCCCCAAAGGGGAATATACCCCCAAAATACCTGCTGAAAAGTGCCACTGATGGGATATCACCATTCGTTGGAGTTCACAGAATTCTCTGATGCCTGTGGCCTGAGAGGTCTGGTTTTGTGTTCAATGCATGTGTGAATGCAGCTAATTATAAGCTCTTTGAACAGAAATCATCTGTATCTCTCTGTCTGCCTAGTCTTTGGCACAAAGGGATCCCATTCTCAGCTGGTCTTTAATAAGAACACAGTGGAAGATAAGTATCATATCAAAGGCAAATCAGAACGATTCGCTGCATCACTGCCACCAGAGGGTAACGACCTTAACATATGTATACAAGACCAATGAGCAGCAAAATTTCTCTCTGGTCTAACTCAAGACAGGAAAAAAATAATTTTAAAGACACTAAAAGATAATCTAGGTAAAACAGATGTGCTTGATATAAACACACAGCTGCTCAGCTTATAATTTACATTCTAGGTTGTTACCTTGCAATAATTTCCTTTAACTGAAAGAGAGTATTATTAGAATTACCTGGAACTAAGGCCCTGTAGATTTTGTATAGTCTTGGCAAACTAACAAAACCAAACCTACTCCGTTTTATACAAGTCAAAAGTATACAGTGTTTTAAATAAAATAGTTTGGGGTTTTGTGGGTTTGTTTTTTCACTCTGCAAACAAATACACATCTATCACTAGCTCACAAAATCACCCACAATTGTTTCCAGAACCCTCTTGTGTCTTCTTCCTCTTTTTTATATACCAGTATATTCTTGAATGTCCTTAAAAGGCTTTTTAGTGCATTCTCTTTTTCTTACTGGCAGAAACAAAATGACTTGGGACACCTAAGTAGCTCAGCCAGAGCATCTGAAAATACATGTGAGGAAGTGACTAGTCATTTAAAGAGTGTTGCAAGCTATTACCCTTATCGGCCAGGTTTCTAGCTTGACTTTATCCACCTTTGGTGCAAAAAGGCTATGAAGGAGTGTTAGCCTGTGACCTGGAAATTCCCCCACAGTAGGAGCATAATCTATGCAATTTAGTGTTAGCATCTTGTGGCTTTAAGAGTAGGTCTACCCTGCAGATTACAGCCTACTGTTATAGGCAAGTGACAAAATGCCATCCAGTAGCAGCAGGAAGCTCAGTTTAGATTGACAGGCAGGGCAAATAAACCCACAGTTTGTAGAGTCACCTCTGTTACAAACGGGCAAGACTTGAAAGAAAGAGGACAAAGCAGCACACATCTTTGCAAAAGCGGCTTCTTGGAGCTAAGGAAGGCCAGGTACCCTTCAGTAGCTTTTACTGGTTCTGAGCTCAATAGTTAGAGAAGAGAGGTCATGAAGTCACCATGTTTGTGAAGATAATACTGGCCAGTCAGTCTGCCAGTCAGTCTTAGCTGGCTGGCAGTCAGTCTTAGCACAAAGTCAGTTAGACTAGAATCTCTAGGCCTGTATTTCCAGACCAAAAAGATATCCTACAGACAGAGCTACGATATGAAATGCAACCCTTAAAAAAAACCCCACAACATCCATTTGCATGTGAAACAATACATCCACAGACACATTAGCCTTTAAAAATAAAGAAGAAAAACCTAACTTGAATTCAAAAGCTTTGTTTTTCTTATTCTGTATGTTTCATTTCTCTCCCTAGGCGTCAACTGGAAATTCATTAATACTTATATAAACCAAACCATCACAGCAGACTTTTTCCAGGACCTGCTTACGTAGCCCAGGGACGGAGCTTCACCAGGAACGGAGTTTTGTCCTCATCGTCCATATTATGTTTGCAGAGTTAATGGGAAAGAGATGAAACTAATTCCTTATAGGAGCTTTTACTTCTACACACATGCAGTCTATAAACGTGGGAATCTAAACACACTTTCAACAGTGTTGAAGCACTCAGCGTAGGCGACACAACTAACTTTCTAAACATATGATGCCACCGTGTGGACAAATAAGTCTCAAGCAGTTTCCAGATAAGCTTCGCTGAATTTGTGCTCATACTACATGAGCTTCCCATTCATTTCCTCAGGTTTTGCTTGCTATGTCCTGATTCTGCTGATACAAGCTGGTTAACTTCCGTGGCTCTAGCGATGACCATAACAAACCTGAATCAGTACCCATTTATTCAAACGTCACCATCTTGGAATTCTGGTCAATGTGTTTCTAACTCTGAGCTGGCAACAAGAATAATATTCTACAGGGTTTTATGAAGTTTTGCATACCATGAAGATTTAAAAAAAAACCCGGGTATTTTTTGAACTTAACTTTATGAGGATTTTTACTTGGTGCAAAAGAACAAAAAAATGGGAGCTCTGCCATGGTTAGTACAGATAATTTTCTTTCTTTTGTACATAGCAAAGGAACATAGATGCTTTCTGTTGAAAACACACTGATCAGACTATTATTGGAAGTTAAATGCCAAAGCTGCTAACCTGTTCCATGATATCTGGTTGCAGGAACACAAACAACACCAGCTTTGTGAGAATCTGCATGTCTTCCCTCTGGCTGGAAGGAGGCTTCATTCTGAGCTCTGTCTGGCTGCAAACAAACCAACCAGAGTTAGACGAACCACGGACAAACGAGGCACTGCTGCTATGAAGGCAAAGGCCTTGATATATTACAGCAACCAAACCTTGTGGCTGAAAGTACAAGGGGAGTGCTGCTGAACAAAGTAACTGAGATGGAAAGCTGTTGATCTGAAAAAAGCGAGTTCTGGGACCAGTTTTGCAACCACTCAGGCTATAATTTTTCTCATAATTATTCACGTCTCTGACTGAAGGCATGGCAGATCCCTAAGCGCCGTCCCTGTAACCTTGCGTTTGTCCCTCAGCCCTTGTACAGCCTTTTTACTTCTCAGCCTGCAGGCTGGCATGATTTTGCCAGCCACGAGATAGAAGTTTAATGTATTCATTGAGAAGTTTTTGTGTTTTCTCTCCACTCCCTATTGCCATGCAGATTCCCCAGAGCCTGATGGTATACCTTGAAAATGACACGTATCTGTGTCTATATATATTAGACACAGGCGCCCACATCTTTTTCCTTCCCAAAAGCCAAGAGCTGTTTCCAGCGCAGAACAGGGCCAGCACCGCCTTCTCCCACAGACCCTTCTGGGACCTGTCCCGGCACTTTTTAAAACCGCTTCAGCACCGAGCACTGAGGCACTTTAGATGTCCCTGACAGGGTCCGCCGCGGGTGGTTGGTCAGCCCCAGCTACAATTCTGAATTTTCACCTTCTTTTTGAAGGTTTTAGGGTCAGGGGGGCCTCAGGGAGAAAGGGCGCCGGAGGGAGAAGGGGCACCGGAGGGAGAAGAGCCCCCTCAGGGAGCAGGGCCCCCTCAGGGAGGAGGGCAGCCACAGGGAGGAGGACCCCCTCAGGGAGCAGGGCCGCCACAGGGAGGAGGACCCCCTCAGGGAGGAGGGCCCCCTCAGGGAGCAGGGCCCCCTCAGGGAGGAGGGCAGCCACAGGGAAGAGGACCCCCTCAGGGAGCAGGGCCCCCTCAGGGAGCAGGGCCTCCTCAGGGAGCAGGGCCTCTCTCGGCTCCTCACCTCTCAGGCCGCCGCCTCACCGCTTTCCACAGCGGGCTCCGGCACCACCCGCCCCTCCCCTTCGCGTCGCGGGGCCACCGCCGCCCGTCCCC
>WAAD01040974.1:78075-220901 GCA_013389945.1 Fregata magnificens | reverse complement strand
GCTAAATTCTTGAAGTGGATGGCATACAGGAATGAGACATAGTTAAATTTCTGCAGTTACACATAAAATAAACAACTAGACTTTCTTTTCCTTCCATTACAAGGCAGAGACTTTTCTTTGAGGACTGAAACCATTTGCAAGGATTTTTGAAAAAGTAGTAGGCAGACACCTTTGCAGACTATATCTGCGGAGGGTGAATTGCACAAAGCTACTCTTCGCCAAGAATACTTCAGTGGCCAAGTTTTTGTTGATGTAAAATAAGTATCAGTATAGAGGTTGTTTCTAGGCTATGAATTCAAAATGTAATCCTGTTTAAACATCATCTTGTGAAGATCAGTATAGCATTTGGACCTCTGAAATTGTGTTTCATGACAAGTTTGTATTTGAGACTCTTCATCTTCACTTTGAAGTGAAGGTGTTAAGCTGGGGCAAGAAGAAAACTGATGCTATGGCACTTTTATCAAATGTACCAGTGAAGCATTATTTACTAGGAAACTACTGATCCAACCAGCAGGTGGGATTATTCAAAATTGTTCTTTAAATGTAAAAGATCGGCTTNCTTTGTTTGACATCTCCCCACAGTTTCCTTGAGAGTCTTGCTGAATCAGGGCTAGATATCTGGGAATGCAGAAACACTATAGATTGACTATAGGAAAAGAAGTGCTAGTGAAGGCAAGTCTTTACCATTCCTCTAATTTAATACAAAAGGATGGGTCTAAATCAGGAGTCTTGTTCAGATACTTATCTGTAACATTTTAAAATGTAGATTTTATTAATAAAAATCATTTTGATTTAAATAAATATGCATAATAGATGTTCCTGTACAGGTGTGAAACTGCGTTATGTCACAGCATTCTTGACATACAGATCAATTTTATAAAAATGTACCTGATCTTGGTTTAAAACAGGAGCTGCTCCGGAGGTTTCTGTAGACAGTTCAGGTGGAGCATGTAGAAGGAACAGACTGTGGAGTAGGAAGGACTATCGGTACAGACACTTGCGTATCTTCAGAAAGGATGTGCGGTGTCAGAAGATGGTGCATTTGCATTATCCAGCATCACAGCTCCGTTCCAAGTATATCTTTAGAGGAAGTTTACATCAGTTATGACATCCCTTTGTGTCCTTCGGTCGGCAGCAGCGTTTTTCACAGAGTTTGACGCACTCGGACACAATGAAGACTGAGGAAGCCAGGCCAGTCAGAAACAGCAGGTCTGCCGAGAGGAAACAGAGCAGAGATGAACACAGTGAACAGCTGGATTTTGTGCTGGGCAGGAATCCCAGTTAAGGGCCTTCCTGCAGTAGATATTTGTGCTGGTGTAACTCCATAGATGCATGGCCTAGCTAGCTTTTGCTAGCTGTAGAATTAGAGAAATGACTGCGATAGACAAGGAGTACCTGTACGGTCAGTTGGTGTAGTCCACTTGATGGGTGGTAACCTCTGCGTTAATAATTTGGGATTACTGAACCCTGCTTCTAACGACATGCCTAATGTAGATGCAATACAGTGTAGTAGGGTAGAGTTTGCTTGGACTGATTCAAATGATAAAATATGCATTGCA
This sequence comes from Fregata magnificens, assembly GCA_013389945.1. Lineage (NCBI taxonomy): Eukaryota > Metazoa > Chordata > Aves > Suliformes > Fregatidae > Fregata > Fregata magnificens. The sequence continues at coordinate 219,342 of WAAD01040974.1, read as the reverse complement.
TTTCAGCTAGGAGACATTTACCCTGCTTTTTCAAAATGGAGTGACTGCATAATGATCCTAGATAGATTTATGTAGAGAAATATCATCATACGGAGCTCGTGGAAAATCTTGGCATATCCTCACTTACATGCATTTATGTGCAGTACATCAAAATTCAAAACCTAGACTGGGATAATATCATTACATACTACTACTATTTGTGTATAGCTATGTGTATCTATATAGGTATAGGAGCCGTTGATTGATTTCCCCTACCAGTAATCTGTTGGGAGCTATCATGTAACAATTTGGCAATCACATCTGCTTTTTAAAATAGCTTTAATAGAAAAACCCGCATTATTTATTTTACAACTTACCTAGCACTCCTAAATTCTCTGTCTGGAAGATCTTTTGTAATGGAGGGATGTATATAACAGCCAGCTGTCCCAAAAATGACCCAAGCACAGAATACAAGAACATGCGGTTTCGAAAAAAGCCTATTTCAAATATCAACTTTGTCTAGAGAAGGGAGAGGAAAAAAAAAAGATAAATGTAATATTTCCCAGTCTCCTGTTGGTACGTGAATGTCATGCTGTTTCTTTGCATGTAAACTCCATTATTTTTTGAAGTTACATGAATGATAACTTAGGCAGAGCTGCATAGTTGAAAGTGTAGTTGCAGTTGAATTACGACGGATAACTTTTTATAAATAAAGATGATAAAAATCGTGCTGCTTTAAGTGACATTAAAAAAACCCCCTTCCTGTGCAAAATACTAGTATTCTAATGTTTATGTTAGTGTTTTGAGACAAGAAATTATTGCTGACAGAGCGATCTCACCTGAGAGCGGCATGTCAGGGCATTGAAGAGGTCAAAAAACACAAAACAGGTAAAAGTCATTGTTGTGGTTCGAGGAGTTATGCCACTTTTTGGATTCTGAAAGCACATGTAAAAATTCAGGTGTTAGTTAAGCCTTACAAAAATATGTCAATTCAACAGATGAATTAAATATTCCCTTTAATGACCCGAGTCAGTTCGAAGGGTAGTAAAACAAAGGAATAAATCTAGTTCTAACCATTATAGATAGCATTAATTTCTCTGTGCTAATTGCTGAGTTTATGATCTTATCAACTATGTTTTAAATTCTTGAACTGATGTGGAAGTTGAGTAAAGAATATTCTAAATTAAATTACTTAAACTGCTATGGTAATAGTATTTACTAACAGCAATTCATAGTACTTATGTACTTGGCATTTTCTATTTACATGGAAAGCTAGAGGTGAAAAGTACCTTAAAGCTTTGAACTCATATCAAATAATAGTTTTCCCATTGTAGAGAGAAAGCTCCAAATTAGGGGCAACACAGGAAGGCAGAAGCAGAGCTAGGAGCTGACCCTGGTGTCCTAATCCTCTGCCCATACTGATCCTTCCCCACTGGATGTATTTCAGAAAGTCCTTCGCATGTACTTCAGAAATTGCCCTTCACTTTGTTCCCCACCCTGATGAAAACAAGATACGATTGCAGATTTTCCTCACCTCCTTCCAGAAGACAAAGAGGGTTCCACTGATGATAATTATAGCTGACATGAAGATTTTCAGGATCAATGATTTGCTGAGTATAGTATCCGTGATACATCGGGGCGGCTGTTTGATAGTATCCCTATCAACAGGTTCAACTCCCAAGCTGCTCAAAGAGAAGCAGAGGGATGTGTTTAGTTAATGCGGGTCGTCCCGAAATGGTACTGTTGATAAAGCAGGATGGATCTGGAGGATGAAATTCTTTGAAGTACGGCATGAGAGATATCAGTATTCTGGCGGGGTAACATAAGGCCCCAGATTTGTCCGAGACACCTATGCTGAAGAGCTTTTTTGTATAACGAGCTGCTAAAATGATACATTAGACTACCATAGTGCATCATATCGGTATCCCATCCCAGAGGGAGAGCTAACTGTAAGATTGTGGCCAACCTCTTCCACGTTGTGGAAGCAGTAATTGTAATTAGCAGTAGTTCTAATTAGCAGGTGGATGAGGTTCCCAAGTCTTGTGATTTTGGGGCATATACCCCGATATGTACCCAGCACCCCCTTGCCAGTCAGATCTGCAGGGCTACTAGCAGGTGATGCACGCAGGACAACAGACCATTTGTAGTAAAAAAGTGAAATAGTTAAGTGATTCCATCACAAAACAGGAATACGTAAAACCTAAAGTAAACCTGAAGTAAATGCTTTTGGAGGGACCAGGAGGGAACAAAAGTACAACTTGTCTTATCTAACCACCAAATGATTGGCACATTGATAAGAAATCATAACAGCTTGTGTTCCTAAGCCAAATTCAGACATATTGAAACCAAGCATATTTTGCTCATTTGACTCTTCCATACCTCTGGGCTGGCGGCCCATCCATGATGATGTTGATCCATAAGATCTGCATCGCATTGAGTGGATTTGGTAGGTTGAGCACTGTTGACAGAGTAATTAGGCTCAAAGCTGAAATGCTCCTGCAAAGCACAGAATAACATTATTCTGCATGGCCTCACCTAAAAGGTGCCTTCACCGGAATCGAAGCAAACAGGAACTTACGTGCTCAACTGGAACCGGACAAAATTTTTTATGTTGTAAAATATTCCTTTTCCCTCCTCTATTGCATTCCTGGAAGGGAGAGGAGAGTTTATTAAATAACTAGTACTCACACTATTTTACATTGAGCTCCCTGTGACCCTCAAAATGCAAGTTGTCTTCTCTAGCACTTATTTCAGATGAAATTCAGACCCCAGCTTGGGAGAGGGACATCAATGCAGCATCTCAGCTAAAATGACTTTATCGGGACCAGTAGATCTGAAAACCCTGGCTCATATGGCCAGGTCTTGGTTGATAAAGCAGGCATGTGACCTATTTATATCCTCACTCTACTCTGCCTACTCTTTCTGTTGTTATGAACCAACAGAGCATTGCAAATTATGTCTTTCCTCTGAGCTTCCTGGATGAGGCAGAGAGCACAAGTTATGGTCTACCCAGACTTCTAAGCGCTTTCGAATCCTCCGTTAGCTATAGCAATGAGAAACCAGGGCTTTTGGATGAAGGTAGCTTTGTCACCACCACTTGAAACAAAAAAGTCATTGCCATGTATGCAACTGAAAACGAGCCAGACCCACACTAGGTATCTCCACTTACTGCCTGTTGACTTACGTGTCCTGCATCTTGCGTCATTTCCAGGGCTAGTCACATAACAGACTTGTTGCAATGGATAGCCAGAAAGTATCTGAAGTAAGAAAGCATCTGATAGTGAGAAAGTCGCTAAACCTACATTACTGTTGAGAAGTCATCGTCCACGAGAATCATGTTGGCAGCCTCTTTGCTGACGTCTGTACCAGCTTGTCCCATTGCAATCCCAATATCGGCAGATTTAAGGGCCACGGCATCGTTAACACCATCTCCTGTCATTGACACAATAGCACCAGCCCTCTGCAAAGCCTGTGAGAGTGGAGAGATGAGAGGCTCTGAAGCCAGGAGAAGGTAAGTCGGTCCTGTTGGCAATCGCCGGATTTGCACGTAATTTTGAAAGAGCAGCAGTGCTATGTGACTTTGAGGGTAAAGCAGACTCAGCAGCCCACTGAGGACAAAACTCAGACCAAGAATTAAGAGACTGGATTTTCAGGAGTATAGAGAATCTCACAACTCCAGCAGGAGTTAGAAGAGGGCAGTAAAGTCCTTGAAATCATTCTCTTGATATTATGCTTGCTAATATCTCACTAGCGTCTATCAAATGCAAGAGAAATGCTGATGTCTTCGGTGTAAATAGTGCAAATGCTCTAGCTTTCATGGTCCTTCAGTTTGAGCTGATCCTGTCTTGGAAGACCAGGTAGTCTAGAGAACTGAGGGGCACCCCTTACATCTTGTTTTTGTGAGGCATGCAATGGATTTGAGAAGTTCTTAGTACCTTTATGATTTTTAGTTTGTGCTTTGGACTTGTTCTGAAGAAAATGGAAACCTGAAAAATGAAAAATACAATCTTGTATTAGATGGATGCTACTGGAAATGGAACCAGGCCTTGTTTTTGTAATCAAAACCATTACATTTTTGACAGTGGATGATAGCTCTGCCTCTGCCAATTGGTCCAGCTCTTCCCCAGACATGGCTTTCAGCTTCCCATTGCAGAGACCAATATTCTGTCCTGCAAAGAAAAGCCCAAAATGAGATCTGCCCATCAGCTTTGGAAAAAGCCAACTATTTCCTGACTCAAAGAATAGAGGCAGCAATTAAAGAATTGACTGGGAAATAATTCTAAACATGGGGCATCTGACAGGGCACACAGCTCTCTGGCTCTGAGCTGGGCCGGTCACCCTGTCCTCACTCAGCTGGAGTTATGGGAGCAATACAATACCCAGAACTGGAGCTGATACTAAATCTGTCGCTCTCCTCTCTGCTGCTTGCTCTGTGTATTTCTAATGGCAAAATGCACAAATGGGAAGCGCAGAGGTACTCACACTCCAAACATTAGCGGAGTCTATAATCCCAGCAATGCCATCTGTCTCATTGAAGGGTCTTACACTGAGATTTTGCCATTTCTGGCGCTAAAATAGTGGAATTAGGTTACTGGAATTTGGCCCGTAGTCCATAGCTGCTCTATTACTGCATTTAACATGATTTCTTTCAAAGGAAAAGCAAGAACTCAGTGGCATTTAAAACCTCTATTGCACACACAGGAAGAATGATGAAGTGGATTATTAAGTGATGTAACATTCGACTGCTCTGGCAGACATAATACAGACCTACAGGAAAGAAGTTAAGTTTGCTACCTATAGCCACAGCAGTTTCCAGGGCATCTCCAGTTATCATCTTTACTGATACACCAGACTCAAAAAGGACTTGAACAGCTTCTTTCACTCCAGCCCTCGGGGGATCAATTATTCCAACCAGACCTAAAAATGTTAGTTTGCCGAGTTCTGGACCTGAAGCCAAAGCAAGTACTAGAAACAGAGGGGAAAAAAAAGAAAAGACTAAATTATTAATAATGTGTTTCCATACATTAAAATGAACATTTAGAGGAGATATTAAACTGCCAGTTTTCCAGCAGAAAAAGTCATTAAAACCAGATCTTTAGTCATTATATTCAGATCTTGTATAGACACAAAAATTTGGTCCAGTCAAATAATACCAGTTTATCTGAATCAGAGCATTTCTGTTTCACATGTTTCTCTTAGGATTTATTTCTGTCTAATTTAAATCTGTCTACCAAGTCTTGCGTAAACACAGATGGATTAAATTGGGACAGTGCAAAGTTAGACCAGATACTATTAAACTCCTGTGTTAAACAACAGTGCTCCTGTAAAAACATAAACTTTTTCTTTTTAATCTAAAAATGTGAAATGTAAATTAAGTTAAACCAGTGAAACTTCCATTGTGCAAACATCAAGGCTCTGAACATTTTGTTTCTGTTCTTGGTGCCTAACCATATCATTCTTAAATCACTCAAGGATATTTTGCCAGGGGTTCATGTCAGTGTTGCTTTGATGATTGAATCACAACCTCGCAGCAGCTGCCTGAGCTAATCGGTTTTTTTCAGAGCAGTAATTTGCCTTCACAATGGCAGATGATTTAGATATTGTAAAGCAAGCTCTGTACATGAGCTACTAACCGCAAGACACAAGGCTGGGGAATATGTACATTAACTATACTGTCTTCCAGACCCGGCTGCCAAGACTTGTTCTTATCTGCTTACATCCTGAGAACACGCACAGGAGACGGTGTCTTTGTTATTGTGTGCAAGTCTAAGATGTTTCTAAGAGGATGTTTCTAGTGGTGAAGGAAATGACACGCGTATAAAAGCTTCTGTGGGCTGTGCACTGACATGCAGTCAGGATCAAAAGGAGATCATTAGATTTGGTCCTAATAAAGAATTGAACCAAACTTCAAATAAAAATCTTGGTGCCCAAATCCATGTTTTGAACCCTTTTCAAAGTTGCTTTTTGTTGCTTTTGAAACAGCTTCTCTAAAAGCAAAACTTGGCAGAGCAGCGCTTAGATCAGGTTCAGCGCAAAGATTTGCAATGCAACATTCAGACCGTATCCCAGGCAATCGCAACACTCCGTGGAGGAAAAACATTCACCGTTTTCCGTGGTTCTTTTCAGCTCCTTTCAATCTCACTAATTTAAATCCAGCAAAAAAAGATTAGTGGAAAGCAAGCATCCGGCAGACCTAAGACAGGCTGCTTGGCAAACTCACAAGTATTATGAAGAGGTCGTGCAAGTGATGCATAGGGTTAAGCCTCTGTCCATCCTGACCAGAACAGAGCAGGAAAGTATTAGGGCAGGATAACCTGTAAGCTTAAGTGACATAGACAGTAATGACTGACCCCGTAGACCTGAGGAGCCCATTCGTTTTTCTTCCTGCTGGTAGAAGGCTTTCTGCTGGGGTGTAAGTGATAACGAGATGCCACCACTGTTGTACAGAGTGCAATATCGAATAACTTCTTCAAATGCTCCTTTCATAAAGTAAATATCTTCCTGATCCTTTAAAGTAAGGAGATAATATACTTTATAAAAAAAAAAAAAAAAAAAGAGCACATTTAAAAAATACTGATAATGCATAAGGCATCCTAGATTTACCTACAACCTAGGTAAAAAAGATCTTTTTTTTTGCTTTTTTACCTGTTTTGTAAAACGTCCAGGTACATGTATTATTTATAGGATGTGATATTTTCACTCTAGCCATTTTTCATGTTCAGCCATCACAGATAGAATGGTAATGAAAAGGTCGGTGAGTTTGTAAACCAGAGTACGGTATCAGCCAAAATGAACCCCTTAACCCGGCAAGGGAAAAATGGCCAACATTTTCTTCCAAACATGATATCTTTCTTCCCCTGTCAGTTATCTCTGAAAAGCTTTTGTTTTCCTGCTCAAACCACTATATGAACAGTATTATCTTCTCCCATTCAAACACAGCTTTACAAGATAAAATTACACCCAAGTTGGGAATTTTGAGTTTTGTTCAGTTTTTCTCCTGACATAGTTAACTTTCGAAAACATTATTTGCTAAAGAGATACCATTTCATGCCCATTGTTGAAGTGCACAATTAGAAACACGAAACCAGCCAACACCACTGTTTGCTTTACCTGATTTTTCAGCGTGCATTTCACAGCCATCCACTTTTGTTCAGAGCTAAACGGAATTTCCTTCTTTCTTACATAAATATCTTTTATGTCAGCTAATTCCATCTAAAGTAAGGTAAAACAAAAAGAGCACTGCAATGCTGAACAACGCCAAAGCTTGTATATATTTTCTGTATTACAAGCATCCACTGTTGCCCATGTACTTCCAGACAGTCATATGCCCCAGAGCTCAAGAGAAAGCACGGGGAGAGTAAAACTCATTTTTCAAACCCATCTTTTCCTTTTGCTGCCTGTTATGGGATAAAGTAAACTGGAGTTTGAAGCTTGATCCCTGTTGACTTTTGCAAGAATTAGGTAGCTGCGCTGCTGTCTCGGTGGGGCTTTGGGTCAAAGGAGGCTCAAGTCCTTTCCCTAAACCTGTGCCTAAGGGATGGGCAGAGCAGGTTTCCTCCAGCCCAAGCTCAGCCTCCCCCGCTTCGGTTATTTCCCAGCCACCCTACTTGGAAGAAGAAGGGAAATTGCAAATAACTGAATGGTCAATCATGGATGTGGTTTCAAATTATTTCCTGATGGGTTAAACTCAAAAAGCAATTCACCACAAGAAGACCCTTCAGCTATGAAGCACGACAGTCCAAATCAATACATGCCTGCTTTAGCAGCACACGTGGTGCTCTAGGCACAGTGGTAGCAGTCAGAAGTAGCTTCCAGTCTCTCTCTCCCCTGGCTCCCACCAAACTAAAAAATTAAAAAAAAAAAATAGAAAAGACAACCGCCCTCCCATTCTGCTATTGCTTGGCTACTGAATGGCGGAGCAGAAGGAAGATTTTAATTTCGCATTTAGGGAAATAAAATGTCATTGTTTTACAAAAAACCCCAGGTGTTTGCAGGTGCATCATTTCATCAGGCACCTTCTGTGCTTTACAGCCCACCTGAGGTCTGTGGATCACAGGCTGCATAATGCTGATGAGATGATACCTTGAGGTGTTTTACGGCCCTCTGCCTATGAGCATGAATGCAAAATTCATCAAAAAATCTTGTTTTACATAATTGTGACTAGAAAAAAGTAAAAAGGTAGCAGATGACCCAAATCAATGATGATCCTCTGCCATGCTTTCTCATATGGCCTGTTCTTGCTCATTTTTCGCTCTCTTGTCTTCCTTCTGAACTCTTAATTGGCATGTGCAGAAAATATAAGAAAGGCAGTCTGGTCTGAGCCCAAAAGAAATCCATTAAGCAGCGTAATTGCACCGCTTAACCAAGCAAAACAATTATTGCTGGTAGCACAGAAGCTCAGGGAAGGTGTTTGTCCGTGGCAAGAGGTTTACATGGGAGAGGTGTAGATCTACAACCTTGGGGAGAAGAGACAAGGAAAGACTAAAACCAGCCTGGAGACTTTAAAGAATTCTGATCACTGCTCTCAGACCTAACAACTCCAGCTTTTTTTTTTTTTTCTTTTTTTATATTTCTGAAAAATTTTGAATCTTAACAATCTTACCTTCATTGCAAGGGCAATAAGAGCTCCTTCCGTGGGCTGTCCCATCACACTATTTTTCCTGATAATGGCATTATTGACTACACAGCCAGCCTAGAGAAAGGAACATATTTACATGGTTTATTTTTTCATAACTAAATTCATAGCTTTTTCATCTCTTCAAATGAAATAATGAGAGACTGGAGAATGAAAGCAGCCACATCCCAGAGGATGTGCTATTCCCCATAGCAGCATCTCCTGAGATCAGTTCTTGTGCTTTTTAAACCCACTTAATCGGTAGGATACACCAATATTTTGGTAAAATGTTACATTTTGGATAAATTAACATCAAGAGAAATGTGATATGTATCTAACCAGCTTTATAAATCATGAAAATGAAAACTTAGTCTCTCCTACTATTGCTTCTAACATGCAGTGTGGATAGAATAAGACCTAGCCTCCATTTGAGATTCCAGCTCAGATCATTTCACTACCCAAGCACTCTGCTTTAGCCTACAATTGAATGCATAAGATTTTATTTAATGCAAACATGAAACCCAGAGACCATCACAGTACACATATATTGACTATGTAGCTAGCTAAAGTCTAGAATCTGTCCACATTAAAAACCTGAACGTGGTAAAATTAATCGGTCTCTCCTCTGCCAGAGTTGTATTTTTATCCAAAACGTTGACACTTTAAGCTGACGACTCTGGTCTCTCTTTACATGTCTTATGGTCACTACCTTTCACCCGCAAGCTTCAGGTATTATATCACAATTACTCAGAGCCTTTCCACGAGAATGCTCTAGGAAGACCGTTCATTTTAGAGTTACAAAAGTGGCTTTTTTTCACGCTCATAACCCAAAGTGATCTGTGCAAATGAAAACTGAATGTAAATAGGACAAGCTGGTTCATAATTTATACTTACCTCCACTAGTTTCCCAACTGAGATGTTGGAAAATTCTTTAAGAATCTCCTTTGATGGCAGAAGGTAAACAGCTCCTTCTCCGTTGTAGCCCACCCCGCTGACCTGAGGAAGGGAGAGACAGAAAGAGCAAATTTCCCAGTGCCAGGCAGGACTGTACTACGTCTGTGTGCATTGGAGTGCGCTTGAGCACATTTCTGATTTTGAAAGCATGCTGGGATTATTCTTTCGAGCTCAAAGCAATGCTTACAGGAAAGGCTGCAGATAATGAAAGTATAATATTGCACTAGCTGTATAGGAACAAAAAGAATCAGCTTGCCTTTTACAGAACTTGTTTGCCATGAGTTCAGAAGTCTCTTGCAGCTCAGTTGAGAGATCCAGCCCTTTGGTAGCAGTGGGTTCACTGGTTTTACCCTACTGATGGCTGGCCTGTGTCTCCACTGCCCTACATTTCGCATGCCTGCATTTTTCACCCACTTTGCACGCAGGTAAATGAACCAAGCAGAAGGATCGGGTCACTCGTATAATAAATATTCCTTCAGAAGATGGGCCCACAAGGGTCAGTGGCAGGTTTCAGTATTTACAATAATCGCAGAGAACAGCAGATGATGTCAACGAACACCTTTGTTTACGGCATCTGAGCAGCTTTTGTACGCTCAGCCCCACCTCTGCCTGTCTCCAGCACCGCAAAAGTCCCTTCTTTTAATGGAACCAGTGATGGGCAAGAAACTGCCTGTTTTGGGACTGACTCAGCATCCCTGATTTGGGCCTAATTGAACTAAAAGCAAATTGGCCCTGCTGAGCTTGAACAGGAAAGTCCGTACTACCGCCTCGCCCATACCTCTGCCTGGAACCCATCCGAGGTCACGAGCTGAGTCACCGTCATCTCGTTGGCTGTCAGAGTGCCTGTCTTATCTGAGCAGATGACATTGCAGCAACCTGATGCAGGAAAGTTTTTAATCAGAACTAATAAATAATGCAACTGAACAATGAGATTCAGAGCCCCAGAAGAGGGAGAACATGTTTCCCTAACGTTACTCCAACTGCACCAGCGAGAAAAGGGAGAAAATACCAAGAAATGGATGAGTTTCTTAACAGGGTGTTGTAAGGAAAGGATTTGAGTGCATGTCAGGGTATTGTGCGCATAATTTGGATGCGAGATGTGGTAGGAGACATCGGAAGAGGGCCACATCATCTTGAGCATCATATGGTGGGCAGTCAGTGAAGGCACTGATCTCCAGGGAGTTGATCAATGTTTCTGAGCTGCAATATCACACAACAGAACAGCTGTTTTATTCTGAAAAGACGTATCAAGTTCCCACTCTGCCACATGCTCGCTCAGGTGGGCCGTTTAACCCTTGCTTCTCTAAATCAGGAGTAACAGCCCTTCCCTGCCTCACCAAGGGATTGAGGGTAGATGTGTTAAAGGCTGCTACAAAAACCACTTAAAAATCCACAGGTAAGAGCAGGAGGTGCCCCACTCGTGCTCTGCTCTGTGACAATCCTGCTTCAGTAAAGCACATTTCTTCCAGGGCCCATTTACACCACAGTACAGCAGCAAAGTGAATTAGCAGTCACTGCATTCAGGCTAGTTTCCACTCCCAAGAAGGGGAAAACCGACTTTAATGCAAAAAAGAATCAGACTCCAGCTCCCTTCTAAATCCGAATATCTTCTCTGGCTCTGGAGACGACCACACTGCCTAGGCACAGACCCCATGAGCATGATGATCACCAGGTAAAAGCCTGGAGAGAATAAAGCAGATTGGGCTGCAATTAAAATAATTGCAGTTTTGAAGGATTAGCACAGAGCACAGCTATCACCTCCAATATTACATTTTTAGTTATTGACAATTAAAGAATCAGATAAAGAAGAAAGATTATTTTTCTCCTTTTCAGAGGTTTAATGGACATGGCACAATTAATGTGTGGGAGAGTACAGTTTTTGCCGTGCTTAGACTGCCTTGCAGAGCAGCTGGGCATCTGGCAGTTAAACCTATTTGGGCGCAGCCCTGCCAGAACGAAATTCTTCATGAGATAAGGCCATTTCAGATGTCCTGGGTCAGGACAGATGATACAATAAAATAAGGGTGGTAAATTTCCTTAACTGCAGAACAAACAAGGGCAGTTCAAACAATAGCAGCATTTCCAAGGAAGACAGATTTTAGCTGAAGGATCCGGCTGTGCAGCAGATATTTGTGACGGCACAGGCCAGGCTTGGCATTTAGTGTATTTTTTAATGAGCAGTACTAAATACACAACAAGTCTTCTCCTTCATATAACTGCCATACTGACCAAGGTCAGAGCAGCAAAGCCTGGAATACAGTGACCTGGGAATACGGGCCAATTTGAAGATAAGGGCAGGTGGAAATATAATTTCATTGCAGTTCATTCTGCCTTGCAGTTGTGAGGATGGGCTGGATGCCTTCTGAAGGGCCTCTCTGTCCTCATTTTCCATGACTTTTTGGATGCCGGGCAGATGGCCACACAGGCTGTGGAAGGACAGATGGTTTTATTGATGCCACCAGGCTCAACTTGAGGGGCTGCAAGATTTTTTAGCCAGATACTGAAGAAGTGGACAGGATGGACCTGCAGGATGATCCCACAGAATGGGGAGGAAGCAGAAACCAAGCCTTTCAACCCGAGCAGGGCATGCATGTCTGCAGAGGGGCTCTGCTCCCCATGGGCCAGTGCCATGGATTGGGTTGCACCATTCCTAGCACCTGCCTGTGTTAATATCACTAAAATAAGGGAAAAGGGTGAGAAACACAGGGTAGAAAATGCATTTAAGTCTGAGTGGGTTGCTCTGGCCCGGTAAGCATATTCCAAATTTAATTTTTTTATTCAGACCAGAGCTCATTTGGCCAGCTCATTGCTATTCAGTTCAGATTTTGAAGCCTGGCAGATGACCAAGCTGTGTGGCCCCTTTGCAGCCTTACCTAAGGTTTCTACTATGGGCAGCTTCTTCACAATCACCCTTTTCTTGGCCATTCGGAGAATGCCCAGCACCAGTGTTACGGTGACCACAATGGGAAGGCCCTCTGGGATGGCAGCCACCGCCAGGCTGGGGACAGCGGAGAGAAAACAGCTTCAACACAGGGGTCAAACTACAAGTACCGACCACAACATGTCAAAGGGACATTTCCATGGGGTGAGTTTTCCTGCTTATACGTGTGTATCTGAATGGGAGCATGCAGTTCTAACCACTGGGGCTCCTGGCACACTGTAAATACAAAACCAGGATATTTATCCAACCCTTCAACTTTTTTCTGGATGATTTTGACAGAGCAATTACTTTTCTTCTTTACATTGCCAAAGAGCATTAATTTCTGGCTAAGCAGGGATTTAAGGGTTGGATTTCGTTTCATTTATTTAACTTCGTGAAGATGGAAGTTGAATATTCCTTGGCATCACGGCTCACATGTTAGGTAGTGGCTCCTGGCCACACGCAGCCCCTCATCTCCTCTCTTACATGTGGGTACAAGCTATGGTGGGACAGAACCAGCTCCCCAGATGTCCCCATGCTGCACAGACTGAATCAGAGCAACACCAAAACCTGCAACACCTGACATGCTAGAAAAATCCAGACACAGCCTGTATCTGTCCCTTAGTTATTCCTTGGGTAACTCTGAACACTTCTAGGTATGTGCAAAAAGTAATCAGGGAGGACTTTCAAAATCATAGGCTGCTCTTCAAAACTCAGGCTTAACCACTTTTCTTTGCCACCACATGCCCCCAGGAGACAGGAAGGTGGGCACTGAGCCAGTTTGGCTTCTCTGCTGTCTCTTCATCTGTGGTTTTGGTTTTATTTCCATAGAAAACTTTTGTTTGTTTAAAGAATTGATTTTAGAGCCATGACAACACCAAACAACAGGTTTTATGGGTGCTACTAGAAACACGTGGTTTATTGTGCATGCTTTTTATGCCACATAAAATGCACATTCCTATCTTTACACGTAAATGCAGTAAGAACAGCAAAGACTAATATTTGCTGTTGCTACACTCCCACTAAATTCATAGTACAGAGAGGAAAGGACATTCACAGCAGGATGAGGTGGAAAAGCCAGGGAAGATTTTCAAAATACTGATTTCCAGAATTAAACAAACCCTCAAACTTGGTTTTTTTTTCTACTAAACTCTGTTGTAAAGGTCACATTAATTTCACCAGTGCAAGATCAATATGTACTCATGAAGGGTCTTACTCAAGTTCTCTTTTGTGAAATGTCCATTGTTTTGAACAGGGAAGTCCCTGGGACCTGTTTCATTAGAAATCAAAGAGAAAGGTGCTCTCCAGTCCTCACCTAACTCCAATTGTGAACATGCTGAGGAGATGCTTCCCTTGTAACCAGCCAATAAGCATTATTAAACCTGGGGGAGGGAAACCATCTGATTAAAAAACTTGAAGACATTTATAAATCTCTAACCTGCTTTAGCTATTGTTTGGGAACTGAGTATGCAATGAGGCCCTCATTATCTCTCCTTCCGAGGTGTCTCTGCTTGAACCCCCAAAGTCCAGGTAACCCACATCAACAAGTACTTTTGAAAAAAGTGGCCCTGGAGCACAGAGGCCTTTCACAGCTGACCATGCAAGTACGAGCATCGCATCCGACTCACCGATTATGCCAAAGGAGAAAAGAGTGAGCTGCTTCCCCAGTCTGTCCATGCTTTTCTGGAGAGGTGTTTTGGGGGTCTGGAAACATTAGAGCATAGCTGGTTTTCTTTGCTCGTTACGTAAGATAAGAAGATGACACTCAGCCCAGAACGACGGACCCACACAGTCCCAGTTATCATTTCTGTGGTCCCTACAGCTGCCCAATCTACCCTAGTGCTTACCCACCCCAAACTCCCATGGGGTCTGCTGGGCACAGACCGTCCCGCAGGGAGAGAGTCTCTGCCTCAGCGCACTCAAGACAGGCAAAAAGTGGGAGAAAAAGAAGAATTATATTCAATCATAGCTGGGGAGCCAAGGCAGAGACAGACTAAGGGCTAAATCAGAAAAGGACCTTAGCGATTGAGTTCAGGACTGGGTAACGTGCATGCAAAGCCTCTGGGACAGGGATAAAAAGTCTGGACCCCCCATCGCTGTGCCAGCACGCACATTACCCAGAAGTGTCTGCTTCTGCTTTGCTGTGATTTCTTGCATTAATGCATCAAGAGTTAACTAGTTTCTAGACCCTCATCTGTGTTAGCTCAGAGCTCTGGCCCATGAAATTTTGGCACGTATAGAAGTAAAATTTTATATACGTAGTGGAAAGTGAGGGAGGGGGAGAAGAAACCATGATGTTTGGGTGACTACCAAGTTAGACACAAGCTGAGCATCACAAGTCTGGATTTAGAAGCCTACATCCTGCTTATAACCTCTTTTGGATACAGCACTTTGGTGTCCCTCAGTCACACAGGTGTTTTGTAGCAGAAACAGAAATGAACGCAGTGCATTAACTCTTGGAACTGCTCTTCCTCACAAACTTTCATCCAGAACATCCACCATTTCCAGAGAGACACAGAGACTTCTTTACCTCTTCAGCTTGCATCATTTTGAACACCTCTCCAAACTCTGAATTTTCACCTGTCCCAATCACTACGCCCTGAAAAGAAGGAAAAAAGAGAGGGGGAGATGAAAAAATCTAGAGATTCTGTAACTAATGGCGAGGAAAAGGTCGAGGCTGACAGGACTCACTTTTCCCTTCCCGTATCGCACCAGGGTCCCCATGAAAACAACATTGCTCAGCGTGGTTATGTCTCCGGCTTCCAGTAAGACACTGTCAGACTTGTTGCAAGGCTCAGCTTCTCCGGTAAAACTGGATTCATCCACCAGCAGATCTGTAACCTAATTAAAAAAGCACATTTCTGGCTCTGTTAAGACAAGAAATTTCCGAAACAGGCTCTTGTATGTATAGCTGTATTTACCTCTATCAGCCTGAGGTCTGCAGGAACCCTGTCGCCAACAGACAGATATACGATATCTCCAGGCACAAGCTCTCGTGCTAGAAGATGCTGCAGTTTTCCTTCCCTTAGGCTACATTAGACAAATGGAAAAAGAAGAAAGGAAACCAGGCTGTGAGGTTTTTATTCCTTCTGCAGGCTTGGGAATGTGACTGGCAAGAAAGCAAGAGTCCTGCCCCAAAGAGCTTCCAAAGTAAATAAGAACATAAAATCTTCATAACGATGAGGCGAGATGATTATGTTCAGTTTGGGCTCAGTTTTAATTCATAAACAGATGGGCAGGTTATGGAAGACTTGCATTTCAGCAATAAGTGACTTAAACGGTACTTATACAGTGGATAGGAGTGACAAGATGGTGTGCTTTCCTGTGGCTCATACTTTAAATAATGAAATGAAGATTCTTTAACCTAAAAAGAAGCTTTTTAAAGCTAGAATTACTGCTGGCATTTCACTGTTGTATTAAAAGTACAGCCTTTCCAGTGGTTGGATGCTTATGGTGTCATATCATAAATAAATAAAGAACAAACGGTGGCATTTGTAAGATCCAAACCTGGATGAACTTTGGACCAGAAGAAAACCCCACGCCGCTTTTGCAGTGCAAGGTTTCTCTGAGCCTCACAGCTTCTTTCTGTTGGCTGTGACAGAACTGATTTGCACCGACATAAATAGGAGAAGTGTTTCCTGTAATCTAAAGCACTGATACCAAACGTCAAAACAGTTGGGGAAGTGGTATCTGATTCACCCTACAACTGCTCCACGGGCAACAGCGTGACTGCGCTTGTGTGCGGCCGATCTGCACCAAAATGCCTGGTGTGCCCATGCCCAGCACATATGTACAGCGACGGGCAGATGTGGGCGAGGAAACCCAGCCCACGTGCACCTCCACTCATAAGCCATTTCGTGCCAATCTCCCGGGACAAAACTACCCTAAAGCCAAAAAAATATGCAAGTGAGGTTTCTCCTGCACGGGGAGTCGGCGACACGCAAGAGGCTGCAGGGACCCTTATGCCGGGTGTGGAGTGGGCCATTTCTGGGACCCTCCTGTCTCTCAGCATTTATTCAATTCCACTGGGTGCCTACTTTAAAAATCAGATTTATTTTCTCCCCTTTCACTGTGCCTTGCAGCTGCACCCACACACAGTGCCACCCCTGCAGACGCCAGGTTCTCATTACGTGCATGACAATTTGAAGTAATTTTCTTCACCGGTCGGTTCTGCCCTCATAACCCAAACCCTGCTAAAACCCACCGAACCAGGCATGCCTCACCAGTTGCACTCAGGGGGCACCAGCTTGTTAAGTTCTTCCAGAGATTTTTCCGAGCGATATTCCTTTTAAATGAGAAAGGAGAAGAAAGCCAAGTTACACGAGCGGGTTTGCCCATGACAGCCCCGGCCGCGGAGCCGAGCTCCAGCTGACGTACCTGGATGAAGGCCACGGTGACCACGATGAGCACCGCCTGCAAACAAAGAGGCATTACAGGCGTGGGCACACCAGCTTCAGAGAGCAAAGGGTTGGGTTGCAGGAGAGGTACCACCTACCATGGCGATGCTCACGGCATCCTCGTATTCTTTCGTGATGACGCTTACTAAAGCGGAAGCCAGCAACAAGAGAATGAGGGGATTTTTAAACTGAAAAAATAAACAAATTGCAATATAAAGTTAAATATGGCACTGCCAAAGCTGAGCTGGCCTCAGACCTCTTCAGAAAGGATTAGACATGTGGGTTTGCTGCAGAGACCCTCCTTGCTCATGACAGCAGGGTCGCTCTGCCCAGAGAGGGTGCAGCACCTGTGGTTGGGCTGAAGCCGGATCCTGCACCCATCCAGGGGACAGACGGCGTCAGGGACCAACAGGACAAGGCAGAGTTTCCTCTCTTTTCCCCTGCTTGCACAGGCAAGGCTCACCTTTGCAGACAGACAGCACAGGACTGACTCTAAAAGCTCCTTGGAGGCACAATAGATACAAACAAAAACTTGATTGTCTTTTTAGAATTTGAAACCAGAAATCCTCTTCCTTTTTTTTTTTTTTTCTTTTTCTTTAGTTAATCTGCTAACCTCTGCGCTGGACCCAGGCCTGCGGGAGTCAGATCCTCACTTTTTTCACTTTTAAACACAGATTTTGAGGACCTTCCTCCTACTTGAGAAAGTTACAGCTCCGTTTAGCTAATGTGGGAATTGATGTGAGGGAATTAAGTCAGGTAAAGGCAAGACTGCCTGTTTTGGGTAACAGATGTGTGGCGATGCACGGTAGGAAAGCCAAGGTTTAAATTTATTCCTTGCTGAAGCCAAAGGTGAAAGTCCCTTCATTTCTCTTCAGAAAGACTGGGCCAAGGGGGTGCTTTACAAAAATAGCAGCTGGAAGAAGCCACGTCAAGTGTCTGCTGAGGGACGATGCTCAAGTGCAGAGATGTGAACGGTGTGGTACTGCAAGCAGCTCTTCCAGAGAGACCAACAGGTTGCGGAAGGATCAGAGATGCACTAAAGAGTTCATTTGGTGTCCCCGTAGGAGAAACAGCTCGTTAAGGATGAACAGATAAAAAGCACCATCTCACTTTTTATTAAGAATAAAAGAATCCTTGAAGAGACTTAGTGATGATTACAAAGTGCTTAAAGAATATTGATCACATAGGAAAAAAGAGATAATCCATGAAATAAAAACAAAGTAGTTCAAAGAGACTAAAATTTTCATGATCCAGCTAAGCAAGAAGCAAATCAGTCAAATTGCTGTTTGAAAATAAACAAAGAAACAAAAAAGACCCTTCGTGTTTGGTTAAAAGCTTTAAAAGAGAGGTGAAAGATGCATTAAATACTGATAAGAACCAGCTAATAAAAGCAAAACTCAAGGATAACTCAGCTGGGGAAAAACAAGATAGCAAAAATGACCTTCTGCCGGGCTTTTTGGGGGCAGCTGGTTTGAAATCGTGGATCCTCACCACACACGGCGCCGTGTATTAATGTATCCATTACTGATGTATTGCTAACAGGGACGCTAATACTCACCTGAGCTCTACAACTGCCTCTGCTTTTGCTGGAGGTTTAGGGCTTTCCTTCACTGGGGTGACTGAAATCAGCGTGGCTTTCCGCTACTACTGGTTGTCGTCAGACCTTTCCTGATTTTATCACTTGCCTTAAAGGGAATAAATATGCTCCGGAAATCGGGTCACTGATCTATGGCTTTTGATTTGTGGGCTGCGTGGAGATTAAAAGGTTTATTTTTATGTTAAGATGTTATCTTCACATTAAATGACCCTGCATCTGAATCTCCTGTTGGCTTTCCTGGGAGAGCAGAGAGTTTCTGTGTCCGGGGCACAGGCTGTTCCAAGGCTGAATCCGTGGAAGCAGAAAGCCTGAATATTTCAATGTAGACACGCTCAGGCCAACCCAGCCAGGGGGTTTTGCCAGGAAATGAGAATCTGTGCAGAAAATCCTTACCTGGTCTAGATATTTCTTCCATATCGGCTCTGTATTCTCTACTGAAAATTCATTCCAGCCATGTTTTAACCTGCGCTGTAGCACAGAAGACTCAGAGAGTCCTGTTTGTAGGTCAACCTAGAGGGAAATTTAAAAAAAAAAAAAAAACAAAAACCCAGACCAAACATTACATATTGTAGAATAGTTATAGAAAACTTAAGGCAAAGTTATGTTAAACACCTGTAAGTAGACCAGGCAAGATGTTCATGGTTCAGTCCCTCACAAAAAAAAAAAATATATACCCGCTGTTTTTCTGTTTAGATATTCATTTTTGTTAAACTGTAAAACTTTACCATCAACCATCACAGAAACCCATAAAGTAAGCACAAGTTAATTAAAAAAAAAATTTCCACAAGTAAGAAACCATATAATAGATGACAAATTAGAAATCTAAAATAGTAAAGGAAAAAAATGATTTCTGGTTTCACTGTACATTTAAAGAAAAAATAAAAATACCCTGGAAAAATTCAAAGAGAACAAATGGAGAAAGAATAAGATCTATTTTGCCTGGATTTAAAAAAAAAAGCAAGGTCAGACACCAAAATATCACTAAGCATTATAGCTTTCCCTGATCGTGGGGACTCAGCCTTTCTAAATTTCCATCTATTTTTCATACATGGGGTTAAGTGTGAGTTATAACATCAGGTTGTTTCTTTCCCCAAGGGCAAACTCCAGTGCAGATGCAGTAACCGGAGTTTCCTTCCTGAGCCCCAGTGTCCCTCCATCCCTCCGGCTACGTCCATGCTGCGGCTGCAGGGAAGCTCGAGTGGGCCCGGGGCAGAGCGGCGGGTCCTGCCACTGCAAACATCCCTGCCAGGGCTGATCTCCCCGCTCCGCATGGGCAAACGGGTCTCAGCATGAGCTGAACCGGGTAATGGCTACAGCTTCGCTGTTTGCTTGGGGTAGGGGTGGCGAGGTGAATTTATGTGCAACAATTCAAGCTGCGAGCAAGCCTTTGAGAAGTCACCTAGGACAATAAATGTGATGAGTTTTGCCTCCAAAATGGAACCTGCTACGAAAAGCAGGGGGAAAGGTGCTGCGTGCATTTGCACATCATTTTACAAGGAGCTGCTGATAATTCGAGTGCGTAAGCTGTGCAACCTGTGCCTGGGCTCCTCTGCCAGCCTTGGCAGAGCACTGCGAGCGCGTCGTCTCCCAGGCGGGACAATTGAACTCTCTCACCTGCAGCTCCCAGAGCCACTCACTGCAGTGAAATCCTTCCCCAGGACAAAGTGAAGCACAAATGCCCAAGCTGAGCCTCGAACATGGCCAACATGAGGATTCGTCCCACGTAAAGGCAGAGGCATTGGGCAGTCCAGGAGTTTGCACGTGAAACCAGTGACCAATTTTGCTGCTCAGTCTCTTCCCAGAGTCAGATTACACAGACTGCGTTGCTATGTTCGCAAAGACCTCTACAAACCCTTACGTTTAAAGCTTTTGCCAAGTCTTCTTTATGGCGTTTACATGCGTCTTTCAGGGGCAGAACTGTCACCTCCTTTTCCTGCTCAATTATTTTCAGCTCACACTCCTCATGGGTCTGAGTAAACAAGATAAAGCAATCGTTAGGCAAGAGCACAGTTCATAAAAGCATTTCAGTATCTCTTTGCTTCTTCCCTTAATCCCATTCCCTTCCCTCACCTTGCCAGCCGTATGACTTCACAGTTAGCTAAAACACTTCCTAAATCACAGCACTTTATAACGTTCGCTAATTAATCTTTATTACAGCCTCAAAGCCAGGTGCACATTCTTGTAGTGGAAAGAAAGACTATTAGGAGCTGGATCACCAAAAAGATAAGCGCACGCCACCGCTGTGGTCAGAAAAAGCACGCCGGGCTCTGCTGTTTGCGTGTATCCTGCCTGAGATGAGCATTTTTCCATGCCAATGTCTCACAGCCCACTGCACGCTCAACGCTCAGGGCAAGGAAGAAACCTTTTCCCTTGTTAAAGACATAATAAATGAACAGGAAACATGAGCTAGAAAAGTCTCTGAGTTAGTGGGAGAAAGCTAAAGTCTCCTCTCCCATCTCCACGGCTTTTTTACTCCACCGCTGGTTCTACAAATGCCTCCAAGCAGGACAAACCCTTCCTGCCCCATCCTGGCAGCTCAAGGGCTGTGCCAAGCTCCCAGCAGCTGGGGGCTCAGCACCCCAACCTCTCTTCCCTTTTGAGATCCCTTGTCTTCTCCTTTTCCAAAACGCTCTTTCCAGAGCAGCAGCATCGCCTGAAATCTCAGCCAGGCACACAACGGAGGCGGTGTGACTGCTATTGCAGGGTGAGTACAGAGAGGGAGAAATCTCACCCTTCCCAAGGGACAGGAAAAGCCATTCTCATTTGCTTTCATTCATAAAGCGCAAGAGCGTGTGTTCATTAAGAGAGGGATCCCGAGAGAGCATGGTGCTCGGCCCCCAGCAGAGCTCAGCCCCGCAGCCAGCTCACACTCAGCAGGGCAGGAGGAATTTGGCACCAGCTCCCTGCTACCAGCACCCTGGGGTGTTTGCTGGAGGAAATGTTCAGGTCCAGCTCATAGCAGCACCTGAGCAAGGGTTTGGAGGACTTCAGAGGTGCCTGAAGTGGTATTTGGAGAATTAGCCCTTCTGTGAACATTCAGGAGGTTTCTAGGAACATCCAGTGTTTTGCAACCTGAAGTCTGAGATAAATGCAGAAAACCTCTTTGGCTTTTCGCTCATGCCAGTAAACAGAATTGGTTTCTGTCTTGTGGCTTCTGGAGAGCTCATAGCAGATGAGATGGGAACAGCTCTAAGCTCTGCTCCTTAAAGAGGCTTTTGCCACTTCCATACATTGCAACCCCTTTTTTATCACTGTTTACGGACCCACAGTACAGCTGCTAACACATGAGATACCGGCACTGACCTGCTCCTGGCGGGACCGCAGAAGAACTTGCTGTGATCCCTTGATCCGTGCAGTGCTCATTTAGAAGCCATTTTTACCCCAGGAACACCCTGCCTTTCCAAAACCCCACCAATTTCCCCAAGATTTTTAAGGATTTTCCCACTTCTATGAGTCCCTCATGCTGGTGACCATGCTTTGCCCAAAGAACCTGCAGTATTTCTCCACTATTTTGAGGCAGCACCCTTATTTCAACATTTCCTTAACAGACATCCCTAGAAGGGACAAAAATGTCCTTCCGTGTTTAAAACTGATGATTTATTCCTACTTGTGCAAATTCATCAGTTCCCTGTAACTTTATTGACTCCCAGACCCTGCAAGACCAAAAGCCACCTATGCATCTAAGGAGATGGAAGGACTTGTCGGGAAGAAAATACAGGGCTGTAATGTATAGAAATATACCTTGCATTCATTACTGTGCTGATTTATTTAACGCAGTTTCTACAGGCTCCTCTGTGCTGCTGGTGGCACATGCAGGTATCAAGGCACAGCCTTGCCTCAAAGGAGTTTAAATTTTAATTAAACGAGCTGGAGGGTGGGAAGAGACCCGGGCATGAGGGTAACATGCCTACAGTGCCCCAGAACCAGTGGGGGAAGCCAGGGCCGAGCTCTGTCGCTAATATTTACCTTTGAAAAGGCGTGGAGGAAATGAATGACAAAAGCGTACGGATGTGCCCGAGCCGTACGCAGCCAGTCCTGGCTGCAGATTAATAGATACTCTGGCAGCTCCTGCAGATCAATAGATACGCTGGTAGCTCCATGCTCCTTACAGCCACAGGCTGTTGTGAAATGAACAGCTTTATTGGGATGAGTTAATTTGCATTGATTAGCTTACACCTGTAAGTGATTTCCCCTGGATGAACATGGCACAGCTTTTCCTACCAGATGAAGAGCTCCAGTGATGCACAAGTTGGAAGTGCATCAGTGGAGCCCCATCATCCTCCTCCTCTGCAAAGCACTGCTGGTGCAGAGCCCCTTTGCCCCTGAATACATCCCACCCAATGTCTGTTAGGCAACAGGCAGTGTCCTGAGCAAACGTCTTCATAAACTAACCTCTTGTTGTCCATTACTTTCTTTTCTATTCACATTGCAAAACAGATGTGGGCTATCAACATTATCAATTTACATTTTTAACCTTTATCCTTCAGGCATAACTCAAGCACAAGAGTGCACGACTCCATACAGCAGGGCAGGAAGAAGTAAAAAAAAATTAATTGTTAGTTGCATTGCAAGGCCAGGACATATCGGAGGCTGTAAAGAGCGGCTGGTCGTGGCTGGGAGCTATGAAGCAGCCTGCCCCAGCGCACCTCGGAGCACAGCCAGCACTGCCGGTACCTGCGCCGCTGCCTCCGCATCCCTCGCCCTGACACAATCCATAAATTGTTGTGCCGAGCAGCCCATGCAGGAAGGAAGAAAGCGTGGGGCTTTCTGCAGAGTACATAGCCC
This sequence comes from Fregata magnificens, assembly GCA_013389945.1. Classification (NCBI taxonomy): domain Eukaryota; kingdom Metazoa; phylum Chordata; class Aves; order Suliformes; family Fregatidae; genus Fregata; species Fregata magnificens. Next base: position 196,096 of record WAAD01040974.1, on the reverse strand, counting down.
TTTCTGTATACTCTGGCAAACAGCCCAAAAGATGAGTTCTTGGGATTTCCCCCCCCCACCTCTGCCTTTACTGAGGTTTTGCATATTTTTTTTCCCCGTCTTAGATTACTTTGGACTAGCTAATATATTGTAATCCGGTCAAAAGTGGGCTGGGTTATTTAGTCTAACAAGAAGCCCCTTAAAACATTAAGCAGAAAGCCTATTCCTGTATATTCTTCATCCTTATTAAAAGAAATAAATCAAACCATTCCCTCAAAAGCCCTTTGCATTGCTTTTTTTGGTGCACATGGCAGGCGGAGGATCTGCGTTTCAGGGGTGCAGGCAGCATGCAGAAACCAACCCAGAGCAAACCACAGCCCTGCAAGCGAGGGGCTGCCTCACTGGGCTTCATTATCTGAGCCCCCAGCCATTTCCCACCCACCGCCATGGTTTCAGCTCCTCTTGCACGGCTTCTCGCTCCCCCATCGCACGTCTATCGCACAACTGCAGACTTTCTGTGTGAAACAAAGCCTCTGGTCTCCCTGCTTGCAGATATAAGCCTCAAAATAGACACTTTGTTCAAAAAGCCAAGGGTTTTCCAGAAAAGCTGCCTTAAAACTATTCCCTGGATTTTGAGTTGCCCCTAGGGGTATTGGAGGGCTGACTCAGGCTGGGTGGGCAGTGCCCAAACTGTGGGCTCATTGCCCCCAGCTCCACGTCCCCATCCCCTCACCCCCACTGCTCTCTTGCTCCTGCTCAAACCTGCCTTTTTTTTTTTTTTCCCCTTAATTAAAAAAAAAGAGATCTTCCAGCTCCCTTTAATCTAAAGCAAGGCCCCTTGTGCTGAAAGATGGCATTGCCATCCCTGCAGGAAAACCCCATCACTGCAGCTCCGCAGCCGGCAGCGATCCCACTTGAGGAGCCCCCTCACCCACCCAAACCAGTCCCACCCAGGCCCCAAAAAACCCCCAAACCCAAGAGTTTAAGGCAACTTCATATATAAGATCTCCTGGGAGGGAGGTGCTGCAGCCCTCAGCGCAAAAACCTGGGGAAGCTGGAGTTAACTCCTTTCCTGCTGGAAGCTTTTCAGAAGCGAGGAGTTGGGCTTGACACCTCAAGGGGCTGAAAACACACGTGTGTGTGAGTGAAGTCTGTGCAGAGGCAGTCCCATGGTCTGCCGTTTTTCACCTGGAAGGAAAGCTGCACTATTTAGTTTATTTTGAGGGCATATAAAAAAATAGGTACCTGCATTATAATAAAACTATTCTGCTAAGATGGTCTGCATATCCAGGAGGATAGGGAGCCTGTTACAGTCTCCAGGAGATAAATGCTCATTGGTGTGAAACCTGAAATGGAAAGAAGCCTCGACCCAAACTGGAACAGTAATTTAGCCCTGAATGTAGGACAGGGCTGGGAAATGCCCGTACTCCGTCCCATGGCTACTGAATGTTCAATGGATCAGCTGTTCTGGGGGAAAGGATGGGAAGATGTTTTGGTGAGGAGAAATGGAACAGTTGCAAAGGAAAAGTCCTAGCAGCTCCAAAGTAACTCTGAAGATCTTAATGCACTAAAATCTACTACCCAGGCATGCCTGGGGTAGGAGCCAGCTCTTTCTAAAGCTAACAAGAGAAAAAGCCCCTAAATCACAGCAGGTCCCTGGTGGGTTGGCAGTGGATCTCCATGACGAACTCTTCTCCCATCCTGATGCTCTCCGAGACCTTAAAGGTGTTTCCATCTTGCCCTGGGATTCAGTTATTCTGGGATGAAGGAGGCAGAGGGAGGCCTGTGCCTGCATATATGGCTCCCTCCTGCTGGCACCTGCCTGTGGCTCCTGCAGGACCGGGGCTGAGCATCGCCAGTCCCAGCAGCACTGTGTGTGTGGAAATGGAGGCCACCCCGCAGTGTGGAGACGGACAGATTGCCCTGGATGGTGTTACAAAACCCTGCCATCTCATCAGGTTAAAAACTATTGGGAGTGAAGGGCTGCAGCCCCCTGGGAAATCTGCCCTTGGCTGTGTCCATTGGATGCATTGGGTGCCACGGAGGTGACCCTGGTACATGGTCAAAGGGAAAAGAGATGTGACCCACATAGTGCACAGGGGCGTTTTTCACTTTCAAACACACATACACACACACACGTGGACGCTCAGAAGAAAAATCTTTGGATGTTCTTCAGATTTCTGCAGGAAACACATGGTTCTCATAAACCGTAAATCGGCACCACAAAAATTCCCTGTGATTCTGAATGGGCCACTGTAGAAAAAGAGTTGAAACCGTATACGGCAGAGTCTAGACACAGGCTGTGCTTGTGCTTTGATGTGAAAGTTAACTGTTCTGCCCTCTCCAGATAACACCATCACCAGAGCCTGTGAGCTGGCCATCACCTTGCAGCTCCCAGCGCTGGGGCTTTTCCTTCATAACCCACAATTTGTGTATTTTTCCTGGCTTGAGTCCCGTCAGATCACCCAGGCTCACATCTTTGAGGCCCAGGACAACCCTTTGACGAAAATACTTAAGATCTATGAGATTGAAAGTGCTCTGTTTTCAAATAAAGAAGCAAAATACCATCCTTGGAGTAGATGAGAGTCATTTACCAGCCTAAATCATAACCTGAGAACACATTCTTGATTTATCAAGTTCCTGTTGTCATTTTGCATTGCTGCCGACTTCCTACGCCTGCAGCCAAAACGCTGGTTGTTTCCGTGTCCTAAATGTATCACACTCTGCACAGACTAGAGCTAAAATGCAAGAAGAGTTTTTATTTGGAAGTAAATACGTATCATTATTTATTTTGGCACAACAGAAATGGTACCACCGAAGAACAAGCCAGACTAATTGCCGGTGGCGTCCTGCCTGTGTACGATCAGAAGTCTCAGCTTCCCATCAAAGCGAGACTACACACACCTTCTGTAACCTCAACAAGATCTTCCTTTCCTGGGATTTTGAGCTATGTTTGAACAGTGTAGAGCAGCATCGCACAACACACTGCTCAATGTCTTGTTTTCTTCTCCCTGTAGCACTGACCAACCCCCATACTGGAAAGACGAGACTCAGAAGAGGGCAGAGGATTAACTGAAATAACATCCGAGAAAAGAACTCAGTCTGATAGTCATGGAAAAGAACATGAATATCTCGAAAGTGTGTGGATGGTACTTGTTGGGACGGGACTAAGGGCTGCCTGCATGCTGAAGGAATCAGGTTTATGCGGGAGGGCACCGAACCAATCTGTTGTGTGGGAGGAAAAAACGAGGCTTGAGCAATGGAAATCCCTGTGCTGAGCAAACATGACAATAAAATAATCCCGGACCTGAAGGTTTTGTGGCGAAAAACCAAGGAGAACAGCAAATGTGACACCTAACCACTGCTGGCCACTCTTTGGTCCATCTGCACCAAGGAGAGGTGGTGAAGGTGGGAGGAAGGGAAGAGGAGGGCGGAGGGAGGAGGGAGAAAAATCAGTGTTCGTACATCAGCATTTTTCAAGAAAAGAAAGCATTATTTCAAAGTGGGCTCCACAGGTCTGAGCTAAAGCTCTTCTTGGCCATTCGTTACAAGTAATGACTGCAGCAACAGAACAGAGAGAGGAGGGGTCACAGCCCATCCACCCGCGACTGGCTCCGGGAGCAGGGGGTAGCCCTGGGGACGGGGTTAGCCTCGCTCTTCATTTACCCTTCTGCTGAGGCAGCATTTGCGTTTTGTGCAAGCACTCCAGAAAGCCTCACGCAGCGCCCGTGGACCTCACGGCAGTTGCTCCACTACGAGTTTTGTTAATTTTGAGCCTCCTCAGTGCAGAGAACAACGTTCCTGGCCAGGACTTTGGCCTGAGCTCTATGTCCTAGTAGTATCGCATAGAAACAAGTATCCCCATCACCCTGCTGCCTGGTAAACATCATTAATCGCTTCCCCTGTTGTACAGGGAATGACTCAGCACAGAGAGAGGAGAGCACAGCAGCAGCAATATCCAGTTACCGGTGGGACGAAGCAGACAAAGTAGACAAATTTAACCCCAATTACACAAACTATTTCAGCAGGTCTAGGCAAGAGGCATAGGCAATCCTCACCTCCTCTGCCGGCTCGCCGCTTCCAAGGGGCTGATACTTCTGCACGAAGTGGAAAAATGACCTTTTCTGGAAGAGTTTGGTGAAACCTCTTTCTACCATCTTCGCTGCGCAGCGGTGGGAAGCGCCCCGGGCGCCACTGGGATGGTGCCACCCACTGCCGGCGGCAGCTCTGGCTCGAATTCCCCTGCAAGCGCGGGGCTACGGTTACAGGCAGGGAGAGGCAGCGTTTACCTGCCGCCAAGTCACGCCTTCGGCCGCAGGTGCCGGAGGGAGGCTGCGCACCCTTCGAGCAGCGACGCAGGGTGCTTCACCCATAAAACCCTGGCAGGGGTAGCCTGTCTGTGTTTAATTAAGAGCGTGGCTGATAGAGGAGTGAGGTGGCCCTACGTGCGTGCGCGGCTGGCACCTGAAAAGCAGGTTGAGGTCTCGCAGCTCTATGTTTTCCTCCGCCCTCTAAAAAATTGTTGCGGGAGGAGCGTTGGCGGGTGCCACATCTCGGGCACGCAGATAGGGAGGTTGTTTTGCCGAGGCCGCTGCGTGCAGAGGCAAGACAGGTTACACACACTGCCAAGCCTGTTTGCAAACTTACAGGTTGGGGAAATCCTCCTTGAGAAATGCTCCAGTCAGCATAATGCCGGTATCTATAAGTATTTACATCAGGGAGAGGGCATAAATGTGTGATGTGTGAATTTGTGATGCTCATTTATTAAAAAAACCACAGTCTTTCATTTGGTAGAGGGGAGTGCTTGCATGGTGGATCTCAACGTACGGCTGAAGTTAACCGGTTACATCCTTTCTGAAGATTTATAGCTGCCTGTCAGGGAGCATCGTGCTCAGGTTTGCACCAGGACACCTATATCCTCCCCCAGCATCATGACAGGATTCACTTAGGTTTAAATTGTCTCTAAGGAGATTAAGATCCCTCTTTGACAGTAAAAATTGCATTGAGGGAATAAATATCATTCCCAGTCAGAGAAAATCTTATGTGCAATTTTCTGCAGAAGAATAGTTTTCTCCTAGGACATCCGGGTGCCACCTTCCTACCTCTGGGGCAGTGGAGGTGGTGACACCCAGACCACGATGGGGCCAAGACCCCAGACTCTCACCCATGTGACAGCCCGCAGCACCCAAAACCCGGCCAACTTCCATCAAACTGGTGTTTTCCCATGGAGCATTTCAGTGTTGCCTCTCTGCATCTCCCAGGTCCCACCAGCTCTAGCAAAAGCTGATGAGCCCCATGGGACACCCCACCAGCATGGTGCTGCTAGCAGCCACAGGTAAGACACGTTGTCCCAGGCTGTGTCCCACTGAGGTGGTCTGGAGGGACGGCTTCTTTGCAAGGACCGAGGGGAAAGCGAAGCGATTGGGAAACACCCTGCAAATAGCCGGGCTCTCGTAAAACACAGCTGGGGCTTCCTAACTCCCTTGGCTCCTGATTGAGAAATGCTTTCTTAATGACCTGAACTGGATGCGTCAGGCAGATGCAGGAAGTTCCTGCATCACTGCAACAGCCCTCCTTCCCATGGGAAAATATCCAGGGATAATGCTGGGCACTGGTTTTCAGGCACCTCACATCCACGCCCTGCCCAGGGTTTAGGCAAGGTGCTTAGCCAGGGCTCGATGGCAGCCCAGGCTCCCAGAGGTATATAGAGATTTAGACTTTATCAAAATGTATGGGAATTAGGTGGCAAAACATCTCTGAGCTCACATATGCTTTCGGACTGGTCCCCTCCTTCTGTAGTTTTTGTAAGGATCTGGAGCACAGCCAGCTGGCTCTGCTGTGGTCCTGATGATAAAGCAAAGCAGGCACTGCCTGGCAAGGAAATACATTCTTCTGTTCTTCTGAGTGTGTTTGTAGTAGTCATAGCCTTGGGATCATATTGAATCGTTCCTTGTGTCTCTGATAGAAAAGTGGTAAAAAACATCTTCCCCCTCTCTAGGCAGGTAGGAAAAAAGATTTCCTTGGTTTTGTTCTTTTCTTATCCCGAAACCTCACCCATCATCCATGCAACTGGCATATGGCAAGGGGAGCTGCCACCCATGAGGAGCCTGGGCATCCTTCTGGGGCTCTGCTGTGTGCAATGTGTACGTGAACTGTGCAGTCCCAAGCGTGGCTCTCATTAGCCAAGCGCTGCTGACAATACAGCTAATTGAGCAACAGGCTCCCACTGACTGTTTCCTTATTTAACTTCCTCCTCTTGGCAAAAAGCTGCTGCTTGTGGTAACACATGTAGCTCAGTGCTGGGTGCACAATCGGGAGAAGTACAAAATCCTGAATCTTGTGCAATGTGGACACGGGCCAAGATGCCACATCCCGGGTTGGCGTGGAGACGCCCGCTGTGCTCCGGCATTGCAGTCACCTTCCTCCTCTCCCAGCCTCGGTTGGGGGGGGAATGATACAGGGAGGGGTACGACGAAAATACCGAGACAAACAGGACATAGAAAAGGAGAAATATGAGTTGATGAGCATAATAATGCACCATAATAATTGGTGTCTTTTGGTTCATTATCCAGCAGACCCACAGCTCGGGAGAAACGGTATTGTTTGGGCTCAGGACCTTGGCCCTGTCTGTCATCTTTATGTCCATTCAGTTCTGTAACATGAAATTAAATTTTAGCACCAATGAAATTGAATAAATGCAGAAAGAAAATGTAGTTGTTGCTGACTATTCACCACACATTCTGCGAAATTGCTGAATGGACTGAATTTTCATTTTCTTGCTGCTTTTGATTTCTGCCTGTTAGGAAATCTAATGGAAAATTCTTGTGTTTTGCTATCTCATGGCTCAGAAAATGCCGGGAATAAACTGAATCAAGACTACAATGTAAAGAAAACAACACTAATACAAGTTGTATTTCTTCATTCTGGTATAAGATATAATTATCGTACTACAAAAATATAAGACACAGCCCAATTACAGTACCTTTATAGTATTTCCTATTTAATTGGATAATAAAGCTCAGGGTCAGACTCCCGTTCTAAGTAGGTTATTTGGCAAAACTTTTTTTTTTAAAATAGAAAATGCCTCTTTGAAGTCACATACAGCAAAGCAGCTGTACTCTGAGATTACGAGCCCAAAAGGTTGCCGCTGTGAAGGCAGGGTGCTGCTTTCAGGTCAAAACTCACAGCTCCTTCACCTGCTTCCCTCGCCACAACCAGGGCTCGTCACACTTTTGTTCCTCTTCTGCCACCTTGAGGGAAAACAACTCTGGTGCATGGGCAGAATTTACTGAGTTTGCTGCTACCCAAAAATCCAAATACTCTGCTTTCAGGTCGGGTTTTTCCCAGGCCCCTGGGCAGAACATCCAGTGCTCCTGGTTATAAAAGCAAAGAACAAAGTTTTGGGCCACAGTTCCTTTCTGTCTTGTCAATGTTACTGATAAAAGCTAGGTAAGATCCTTAGGTCTGTCCCTAGGTGTGTCACAAGGAAGGAAGGGGGAATGTAATTAAACCTCTTGGTTTCTGTTTGCACAGTCTCCACTGCTGACATTGGGAGACTCATCTGGTGGGGCGGCTCAGGCCGGGTGAACTGAGCCCCACCATCCACATCGCCGTCTTGGAAACTGTCCAAAGGTCTTTTTTGCTTTGCACAGCTTCTCCTGTGGTTCTTGCTACTTTGTCTAGACAGAACAGTAACAAGAAGGAGAAAATAATGGGAAGAAATAGGACTTACCTCTATAGCCTCACCAGCAAAAGGTGTCTTTTTTATTTATCTTTAAAGGACACAAAACGATGCTGTAAATCCTTTTGCCACAGACAGACAATTGATGCTCACCTGACAGCACCTCCAGAGAAAAATCTAGCCTGCGTAGGCAGTGTGAGGTGGGAGAAGTAAACAACCCCCTGTATGAACAAATCCCGGCTATGTAGCGGGCAAAGAGAAACTGTCAGTCTCCAAAGACTCTGCTATGGATTGTCTCACCCTCGTAGGCTTCTTCACTGCTCATGGAACTACGGAACAGCTTCCTGAAGGTAACCAAAACACTTCTGCACCATAAACCTTAATGGAGCTCTGAACTAGGCATGTCAAAATTACAGCAATTTTTTTTTATTATTCTCATATTTACAACTTCTGCAGATTGCTCACCTAGAGATGCATGCTGTGGTTTTAATGCAGACCCCTGAATTCTTGAAGACCTATTCTAATGTTTGTCCTTCTGTTGATTCCAGCTGTTGGGTTCCTGGATGCACCGATAGCACTTCAGTGTCATCTGCAGATGATGCCTTAGGTCACACAAGGTTTTTTCCACAAAGACCGTTAGCCAGCTACATCAACAGAAACTATATTTGCTTGCATTAGCATAGAAACAAGTTGAAATCAAAATATAATTTTGTGGTGTTCACCAGATAGATCCTTCTCTTGAAAGCCAAGGTGCTTAGTCCACTTCACACTTCACAGCAGGAGGCACGAGTTATGTACACACATCCCATAATCTCCCCATCCAAACAGGCCGTATGACCATCGCCATGAGAAGTTCAAGTGATCCCAAGCACAACTTCACTTCACTGTCAGACTGAAGAGCTACCCTGACACCTAGTGCTAGCTGGCATCTTCTCAAAACCCACAGAAAACCTTTCCAAAGCAATGAAACCCACTGCTGTTCCCTCCTGGGCGAAATGACAGGCAGTGCTTTCTCTCTCTCTGACTCTTCTGTTATGGTATCAGGGCAGAAGGGAAGCAATGCAGAAGCACTCCTGCCCACTCCTGATGAGCAGATAGAGCAAGACTGGTGTGGGTGGAGCTGGTGGGATGGTGAAATCTTGCCTGCTCCTGGAAACGCAGTGCTCAGCAGCCCAACCTCTCAGCGCCAGGCTCCTCTTTCAGCTCCGGTACCCTGCAGTGGGCACCAGCCCAGCGCTGGCCTCTGACTTGGTTTACTTTTCCGCTCTTCAAGCAAGCTTTGGCCTCCTGCAAAGCTGCCTGAGCAGCTGCTTGTGAAGGGAAAACCGCCCGAGCTGGCACCTGAAACACCTCCGGCAGCGAACAGCTCTGAATCAACAAGGAAAGTGCCTGGTCAAATAAAAGTGTCACCTTCTACTTAGGTCACCATCACTATCCTCTGTACAGTAATGTCCATCAGCTCCTCTTCGGTCAATAGAAATGAAGGCGCCAAGAACTGTGAGCGTCTGACCCACAAAGGTGGTCCCTCTGAAAGGGGACACTGGTGGTAGATGTGTTTTGGTCTGTCACCTCCCTTCCAGTGGACAAAATGACTTTTGTCTCCCTGTGCCTATGTTTTCTGAGCCCTCCCAACAACGAAAATTTAAAAGATTTGTCCTTTTTTTCATAATTCGAAGCCACGCATATGTCAAGAACACACAACTGAAACTACGCAGAGTTGGAAAATATACTGGTCACTTTTTATTGAGCACCAAAGCGGCAGAACCTGTACACGTCTAAGCACCAGGGGCACAAACCGGGAAGGGTCTGCCTGGGGCTGCCACAGATCCTCGGCTGCTGCAAGGCAGAGCACCTCCACTGGCAGCGCCGGCAGCGCTTGAGGATCCGGAAGGCCATGAGTGTTGCTAGCACACAGTGATACACGTAAAGTTTATTATAGCACCAAACATGCTTTAAATTATACATGGGAACATTAAAAACAACCTACATTAGTGATTTCCTACTGTGCTTCACAAGACCGTTGTCAAGCCATTTGTCTTTGGAGAGAAGATAAGCTGAGGACAACTCATTTGGTCTGTGTTTTCTTTTCAACGTGCGATGGATGTTGGTGTTGAAAACACAACATTTAGACAAGTCTCTTCTGTGGCTTTTGTTTCTGAGTTTGACAATTAATAACTTGAAAAGAATTAACTTGAAAAAAACCCCAACCATTATAGCACCATGAGGAAGGGTGATGTCTTTGATAGCACCCAGTAAACAGAAATTCATCAACAAATTATTAGTTTGTCAATTTTCTTTTTTAAAAATTCCTTTTGCAAGTAGAAAATGTCTTTACCATCCGAGCCAGCAAGGTGGTCAGGTACGTGCTTTTGTAGCTACAAAAAAGCAGCCGCTGAAGTGAATGTGTCCACTCAAATTAAGCATATTTTTGGATGCTTTGCAAGATTAGGTTGAGATCTGAAGTTTTAATCTTGCAAATTTGCTAATGCTCAAGACATGTTTTTCAGCTGGATCCTCTGATGTTTTTAGGCACTGAATTTTTTATTTTAAAATAGAACAATTTAGTGTCGGTGGCAAAGCAGCAAGTTTCTGGCCTAAACCGAGATTGGAACTATAAAATACGGATGGACTCCTGCCTCTCAGCAGGAGTTAAGATATCATTGTATGAAGTTGTATATGATAAAATTCTAGAAACAGATCTGTCCAAATATGGTGTTGCATTTAATACCTAGAACTTGGAACAAAGGCACAAAGAAGTGAATGGAGTTCAGCAAAGGAAGATATTTAGGAAAACGTGGAGCCTTTCATCTGTTCCTTTGCTCTGTAAAGCATCGAGGAGTGTTCCTGTTTATGATAGGAAACAGAAGAGCAGTTTGGCATCTTTCATCTCTCCAGCTGCAAATGTCATCTGCAAAGTATCAAGTGTTTTATAGGCGTCTTAGCTTTGACTTAAAACATTTGGTGAGTGGAAAAAAATGCCATAGTTTGTGGGTGGAAGCAGGCACTTGTATTTGTGAATTGGGTATTTATATACACCGCTACTACTCTGCATATTAAAATGTTGATTTTATGCATGCAGATGGGGACACGTACTAAACAAGGGAGCAAACATGGCTTCTTTTGCCTAGCAATTCTGGCAGATTTGTCAAAATGAAATGCAACCGTCCCTTTAGGACTGCCACAGAAAAGGAAAACATTCATAGAAAATGTGTTTTCCATTTTATAATGCTAAACAGCCAAAAGAAGCTGTAAGGCCCAAATACAAATAACTTGACCTTAAGGATTTATGAAAGTCAACATAAAGGTACAGGACTTCCAGCAGTTGCTCGTCTGCCAGACAATCCTTTTAATCACACAAATTTATCTTGCTTTTTCTTTTCTAATATGTGCAACAAATAACCCAGACTTCAGCCCTCTTGCTGAGGTTTTGCAGGTACAAAAACGCAGATGTACATTTTGTGAGTATTAACTGTGCTGGCTGAAACGAACAACTTAAAAAGACTGGCACACATGTGTGTCTGCTTAGATACTGTAGAAAGAAATCTGTTCCATCATTAGCTCTCGATCTGCAGCTCTCCAGACTGAGAAGCCAAAGGAAAGTAACTTAAAAAAAAAATTTATAAAACCTGTTTTGCTCCTAGCTCAGAGTTCCTCAAATTCTTAAGATTTCAGGTTTAGGCTTGTAGACTGGGTGTCAAACCTGGTGAACCCTAGGTATAAATAGGAAAAGAAGAAACCTGCAGGTTTCTTCGAACTTTAAGCTTATGAAAAGGCTTATTTAAAGTAGTTGTTTGAGATAGGCAGGCACTGGATTGGATCCAGAGAGCCCCTTTAGTCTTACATTCTTGCCTATTTTAATGCAACTTAGATATGATATTTAGGAACAATTCTGATGTCACTTCATTTTTATAATACTGAGTTATGTTCATGGTCGTGAAATCTGAATCGCTCACGTAACACGCACATAAAGGGCAGGCTCTGTTCCAGCAGCCTGATATCGGTGCTGTGGCTTATAGGAATCTGCTCATTTACATTTCATTGGTAGAAGGGCAGCTGATAAATGGTGTGGTTTCTTTCAGGGGATTGCATTTCTCCCCCTGCTGATAGGCTTAAAGTCCAGACTCATCCTGTTCCTTGAATAGCGAAGTCTTTTTATCACCGGTGGGCAGGGATCAGGGTAATGCTGGAGATGTGCTCGTGGAGATTTGGGACCAGAATTCTTCCAAAACCAAAACCTGTTGGGTAAAGCATTCCTTGACAGCTGCTTAACAGAGTGGTCCAGCTGGGTGAAAATCAAACGAAAAAAAGGAATTACAATATTTATCCTTCCTGGGATGTTTGGACAGAACTTGTCCTTATGTAGCTGTGTAATCTTAACAGTCAGCCTGACGTAGGTACACAAGACATACTGAACTGCTTTGTTTTTATAACTGCCAGTTAAGCTGAAGCTAGTTTTAAAGGGAAGCTGAAAGTGTTGAGAAAACCATCTTGGGACAGACCTTTGGTATAATAAATATTTTCATTCTTGCCTAATTGAAAGCCTGATAAAATTACTGGAGCTTTTTCAGTTGGCTTCGCTCTGGCCAGATACAAGTGCGTTTACTCACATGAGTGGGTCACACTGTTCAGTGCAACTGTTGACACACATAAAGTTACCCCACAAAATCACCCATATGCCTAAGTATTTGCAAGACTGACCCTTACTGCAATCAGTCCAGAATAAAGAGCTTTTTAATCTGTCTTGCAGGAGCAGTTATATCTGCATTAGAAGAAGCCCCTAAACAACAAGTTTGAAGTCTTAAGGCTCACAAAGTTTTGCAGCATTTATTCTTCATCCAGAAAATCACTCCTTCCTCTAAACACCCACAAAGCAAAGGTTCTTCAAAGAAATCAGGTGCATCTTGTGAAATTAGAGTAAGAAGCGGGAGGGCTAGAGTGTGAGTTGGGAAAGACATTAACTTCTCCATGGACAGTTTGCAGAGCTCAATTTCCAATGCCACAGGTTCTCTCGATACTTTTACAGCACCATCTGCTTGTCAGCGTAGGTGTTTCAATTCATGGAGCCTGAGGTATGCACCTGTACATAGTTTTAAGGTGCTGTCCTTATGCTGGTGTAAGAGAGGTAATTTTACCCTCGAAAAACCATTTCTTTAAATAATTGAATACTAAGCATCAACTATTTTCACCCAGCTTTCCCTTTATTCACAGGACACTTACCCAGGCACACCTTCGATTAGCCTAACTGCTTCTGCTGGTTTTTCACATAGCCGACCACATTGTTGGAATTGCTTCCTGTAAAACAAGTATCAGCAAAGTCAAATCTCAAGTTAGTCTGTGGCAAATGCTTTCTCAAGATTCTCTAAGCAGTACAGTTTTACTGGTCTCATTATTTAGCAGTTCTCTGGGAGAGCTGCGATAGCCTACTGGACAGAGGAAAGGAAATCCTTTCATAGTTTTATCAGCTAAACTGGCCAAATTTGGCTGTCATAAATCTTATCATATCAAAGATGTTGTCTAGTTATATCTGAATATCACCTCCAATCTGATCTGACTGTCCCCCTCTAGATCCAAGAGTTAGCAGAAACCAGGAGCTTTGAAGCCATGAGAAAAGAGATCTTCTGGAAGATCCTCCTGCTTTCTTTGAGACACATCTCTATCAGTTTGTGCAAGGGACCTGACACCTCTTATGGTTGCAGATAACAACAAGGGACTGATTCATTGGGCTCCAGTCATCTCTTATCATGTACCACAATACAAGCTCTTGGCAAAAGACCCTGCTTTTGACAGCATTCTGTGTTCATCAGCAAGGAGTCCTGGGCCCCGAGCAAAGCTCCAAAAATATACTTAAAAATAACAAAAGGTTATTGGATTGGGTGTTTCTCACCCCTTGAGTGGGAACCCCTGGCAGAAGGCTGCACCATTTAACACATTGTGTCACAGCTGGAGATACTGATTCTCAAGAGTCCACAGTCAGGGCACTGCAGATCTTAAAATAAGATCTTTTGACCAAGGCATAGAGAGTTGAGGCTAAAGACACTCTTTTTGCTATGTACAAACCTTCATTTCATAAGCAGCAAATTCCTTGTAAGCAACGCAATAACTATAAAGCTCAATAATAGCAATCACTTCATGCCAGCAGCTTACCAAAATATTCCTTGTAATACTTATGCCTCAGGTTGCGTCCATCTGAAAAAGAAGGTACCTAATGAGAACATATACAGTCAGCCTTCATTCTTTGCGTTAAGCTCCAGCCTTCTGTGTACAGCACAGAGAAATTATAGGTATGGAAATAATAACCTCACAAATAGGAAAATAAAAGATCTCTGTACCTGAAGTAGTGTAGGCAGCTATAAACCTCTTATAAAACTGTGTGGATTATTGAACTATGTGGACACAACTCACTTTCCCTGAGAGTGGTTAACTGCTGGCCACCAGCATGTTATGTTCTTTTCAGTAGCTATGAGTCAAGGAATCACAGACTTTCTCAGATGAAACAAAATTTGGGTAAAATTTCAGGCCATCTATTAGTGTTTTACATAATTCAAGTTCCAGCTAGGTTCTTCCATTTACCATTTATAAAATTATTTAAGCTCTTAGAAATACCTCGTGTCTAAGAGCCATACAGCTATACATTACATTAGTTACTACAGATGTTATTAAAGAAAATTATAAAAGAATAAAAGAGATGATCAAAAAGCCCTGGAAAAAATCTTAGCCTTTTATGGAAGCAGTTCAGAGATCTGGTTTGATGCTTCCCCTGGCTTTTAGAGTGACCAAATGGCAAAACTGATGTCTCATGTCTCTACACTGAGATGATCTGTAGCCCAGTGCACACATACATATCCTACTATTCAATGAAGTTACACATACCTAGACATGTTATGAGCTTTCCTGGAAAAGAGCTTGGCCTGTGTAAGTTCCTTTATTGGGCAAATGTGTCAGCAGAATAAAGGGAACAATGTTTTGGATGCAGAAAGCAGAGTCAGAAGTCAAACCTGGAATTTGAAACTCATATTTCTTAGTTAAGTGTGTAGTAATACATAAATATTTCTGGGTTTTGTGCTGTGTAATAATGGCACATGCAGGTTACTGCCTGCTGTGCTTACACAATCCCAGAGGACACTGGCATACAGAGCAAACAAGAAGCGTGTCCCCTGCTTTGGGTATTTCACATAGCTCAGCCAACATCAAGGGCATAGAGACTTGAGATTGCTGTGGAGTGGGGACTGCCTCCCAGCCCAGCTGTCACACACTGCCCTGGGGCCTTGGGCTGCCCAGAAAACCCAGGAAGCCCATGACAGCAGATGTATCACCAGATCTCCTCCAAAGAGAGATCAAGCCAAAGAGAGATCAAGCCAGTGAGAGCGCACCGTCCCTTACTAGTGTTTGCGTGACAGAACAAGAAAGGAAGGGAGATTTCCAGTCAACTGACCTGGATTTCCACGGAGCTTGATGCACTGGCCCCTGTTAGGGATGCCTTCAGCCGTGTTACCTGGGTTGATGATATGGCATTCATAGCCTGTGGGGCAATGCAGAGGCTCATCTCCATCCTCAGTGGTACTGCAGGCCTCAGCTGCAAAAGAAGCCTGCAGGTCATAAATCATGGCTTTAACATCCACAGGTAACCAAAATATGACAACACGGCCACCTTCTTCTGTATCTCCTCCCAGACAGGATCTCAGACTACTTCCCATGCAAGGGTACCAAGGCGCTAACACCTCCACAGAAGCCTGGCACAGCAGGTGATCCAGTTCACACCTTACACAAAAAACTGACCTGTCTAGCCCGATATGGGGAGTGCAGGTCAGCCCGATTACCTGTAACGACACTGTGCCCACAGCCTGTTGTGCAGGGTCTGTGGGAGAGCTGGAGAGCGGTGAAGACAGACCACCACTGACCACCATGCTCGCACTGAGGGGTGGTCCCTCCACGCGTCTTTTTCCTCCAAGCAGCCATAAGTCTGTTCCAGCCAGTGTTTCAGGCTGGGTGAGGAATCAGGGAAACGTGACCAGGAAGCTGGCCGTTTGCTGCTTTGTTCTTTGCTCCATACCCATTAACTTACTGATGAATTTAAACCTCAGATGTGACTCACTATGGAGTAAGGCAGTACCACTCCCTGTTACAAACGGAGGCTTTAACCGCCTTGACCCTGGATTTTCAAGAAGTGCAAAGCAGAATAAGAAAGTAAAGTAGGACTCACAGGCAGTGTTTGTGTCCATTAAATGGACAGACTATGCAGGGACGCTCCACCCTTTCATATGCCAGGATTTTAATTTCAAGGACCTCTGCTGTAATTCTCATGCCATGACTGCTGGGTCTTATTTCACTACTTACTCCCTCAAGCTGAGATGAAGGTGTTAAGATAAGAACAAATAATATTAGCAAGACAGGGATGGATGAGGAGGAACCTATTTTATCTTATTTCTAGCAGTGCAACTCCAATGAGCCAGAGGCAGAATTTTCTCTTGAAGAAATAGGAGTTTCCATAATAGATGAGGATTCGGCGAGTCTGATACCATCTGTGTAAGACCAAAGAGGGAAATTTATTGGCACTACCTGTGTCTGACAAAAGCTGATCAAAAGCTGGAATAGCCTTTCCATGAAGAAATTAAGAACTTCAGGCATACATACATCTGGGGATGTCTCGTAGAAGAAAAATTCTCTTCCCGCCTCCCCATGCCCTCCTTGTTTCACTTTGAGATATTGGAAAAAATTAATGAAAAGACCTTTCTCTATGGAATTAACCTGAGAAGCCCAACCTCATTAGCAGTCCCCAAGCTTAGGTGCTTCCAGATCCATGTCAACTTGACACAACTCTGCAGCAGTTTGCCAGGGCTCTCGTTCAAAGCAGCCTTCAGACCCGAGAGCCAGAGCCCCAACCCAAGGCATCTGTGCGGTGAGGCCACTCTGGATTAAGAGACCTCCTAATCCAGGTCTGCCCACAGTCTATCAGGCAGCTGGCAGAAAATCTGTGTATGCTGACAAAGCCTGTTGCTAAAAAATTATATATTTCTACTTATTTCAAGAATGGATACAAATCCAGTTCTCTGGAGTATTCCTAGTGCTCTGCTGGATAAGCCATATCCATAAAAAGCAACTGATTTACTGCACTAGAAATGAGCCCCCTGCACAACACAGAGTTATTCCTAAGGAAACTCCAGACAAATACCAGTAGCCCCAGCATCCCAACAACCCTGGCAAGGCCTGTGTATGATGAATATATTATTTAGTGCCTTTCATATAATTACCAGTCTCACAGAGAAGACAGTGAAATGTACCGTACCTTGTAAGACTTCCTCTGGGCCATCCAGAAGCCACCCATTTCCTCCCAGCCAGCGGGGTTTGGGCTGAACCAACCAGTCTAAAACTGTAAAAGACAGAAACAAGAAACCACAGAGTCAAGGTGGAGTAGCCACACAGTTATGGAAAAGTCACAGACTTCCTCTAACAGCCAGTGATGAGGCTGCCAGGCTCCTGAAGGATGGATTTGAGTTTTCAGCAAGATACTTATATTCATGCTATTGTTGTCCCAGTGGCAAGAGAGCCATGGATGTTCTCCAGGGCCCCAAGAACCTGGTGTCATAAAGGCCAAAGCAGCTGTTGTTTCCCATCCTCCATTCCCATGGCATGGACCAGATGAGATGGCTGCCTGGCTCCTGTGAGCACTAATTCAGATTGGGATTACGTCTTTTCTTGAATATATAATCCTAGGAAAAGATTTGGCCTCAGATGATATCTGCCATTTGTGCTGCTGGAAATTTTGCAACACCAGCTGACCTTGGATAATTTCTTGATTCAGCAATCATCGCAGAAATCAGAAGTGTGGAACCAAAGCTTTATCCTCAACTCACACTCAAACCTTGCCTCCCACCTGAGACCCAATGCACATGCGGATGACTACCATGATTTCTGCATGCTTCTCTCTACCATAATTTGATCGCTGGGTCCATTCTACCTGGTGGTGGCTGTACAGACTCCAGGCAGGCGTAGATGCACCCATTGTAGCAGCAGCGCTTGTGCCTTTCGCATTCTGAATCCGACCGGCAGCTGGGCACCTCGCAGGCTCGGTCAGGCAAAGTCTGGGGCGGTGGGGGGCAGCGGTCGTTCTTCTGGTAGTGGGAACTGTGAGAATGAAGAGGGTACTCATAATCCTTGCAAAGAAAAGAAAAGGAAACAGAGGTTTGGCATAAGGTGAATACCAAACATCCCATCAGTTGAAACAGAAGAGGGATTTTCAAAGTGGTTTTCAAGTATTCATCAGAGAGGAGAATTAACCGTTCAGCTCCCCCAGCCCTGTCTTCAGCACCCTGAAGAGAGAGCTATATATCACCTTAGCACACTGCTTTGGAAACACCAGACCACCTAATTATTGTGTGGAACTCATTTTATAATTAAGTTTATTGTAACGACAATGAGAACGTAAAAAAAAAAATCCTTTGAAGTCTTTTATACTTGTCTAGGGAACAGAGAGAAAGACTCCAGGCATCCTCATGACAAGCACACCAAAACACTCTGATAGTAACGCAGTGGAAATGATACCTTCAGTCACCTTCTTCTGGACCAGAACGTATAGGGGAGTCTTTCAAGCTTATCCACTGTGGGGTCCTGGGTTGTTAAATGAGAGACCATTTCTAACACATGAGATGATCTGGGTGAGATCAGTGTGGGTGACGTCAGTTTAATCCCAAAGAAAATGAGGCTGTGTTTGCAGAAAGGAGCCCAGCTGCTCATTGCACACCGAAAGGACAAGGGAGATTTAAAGTGGATTAACAGGCACAGGATTTTACCAGAAACATATATAAGAGGCAGCATTCAGATATTATTCATGCTGGCGGCATTTTAGCAAGAAGCCAACTCCCTCCAACAGAGAGGTGAATCACCCAAGCCCACTCCTTTCTCACCTATGGCTAAACTACTCATCTCTGGGCTTGAGCTCAGCTCCCCAGAGCAGCATGAAGTACTCAGAAAGGGCAATAAGTTCTCAGATTTATTAATAAACATTAATAAGCTCTAACCAAATCAAAAGACTTGCACTTTTAAAAGAGATCAGCATCTAGCCAGAGGTATGAAGTGAGCGCTGCCATGCACTCGCTAGCAGGCTGTTGAATTTAGGAGTCCTATATATACTTGGCCCTATCACCGTTGTGTTACGAAATCAGTGACGAACAACTGGGCTTGCTATTCCAAGAAACAACATGGTGCAACTGTCCCCGAGGGGGTCTCTAGGAAATTTCACCATCAGGCTATGGAGAAATTTGAGGTGAGACTAATATCCCTTTTTATCTGCATGCTGCTACATCCTCATTGTTGAAACCTCCCAACAGCTTCTGTGGAGCATGTGTGCCTTTGCGAAACAGCATGTCCCCACGTGTACTGTCGAAAAAAATGTCCTAGGAGAGGCCCCAGGAGGTCCGTTGCCCTGGGGACTGACCGCTGGCCCGCACGGCCTCTGCTGCTACGTGTGGCCGAACAGCAATCAATTATCAGTAACGGTGAAAACAATATCATCTTCACTCCCTTGGGATAATTTGTAATGTAAAGAATGAAGGCAATCCCAAGGGACACCAAAAAAAATAACGATGCACGTTGTTTGGGGTACTGATGTGAGAATTTTTACTTCCATATCGTACATAGTGTAGAATCGTATTGGTAAGGTGGTGGGTTTTACACCAAAGCTGACCTCTGTTCTTTGAGCCATAGCTAGGGGGAAACGGAGAGCAGCAAAGTTTCTCCGCTGCCTGGTTGCACAGCGATTGAGTGTCAGCCAATAGAGAAGTATGGAGAAAAGTCAGGATGATTAAAAGTTTTAATTTCTGTTACAAGGTGTACGTTAAAGAAAATACATATCCTGGTTATATCTATAACTGGTTAAATAATGTCTGTGTGTGTGTGTCTGTGTGTGAGAGACAGACGATTCCTAACACTGCCACAAACGACAGCCTCCTGCCCTGTTCCCACTATCAGCCTGCCCTGTTCTCAATATCAATAAACAATTTTCTTCTGCTTTTTCCTTAGTTGTTTCCATTCAGTGAACAAGAAACTGCTCAAAACCCTTTCCACGAGGTTGTTTTCCCGCGAATTGATCGGCTGTTTGAACGACAAAATAGGTTTGAAGAAAAATATTTCCTGATTTTGCTGATGCTTTCAACGTTAAAGTGTAAAGCAAGGTGTAAGCTACCACATCATCCCATTCCTCAAAAGCTGAAAAAACTCCAGCTTTGAAATAATGTGCTGTTGAATTGAAGATATTGCAAGTTCCACTTTTTTTTTTTGTTGGATTTTAAATAGAGAAAATGCTTGGACCAAGTATAATTTTGGGATATAAGAGAGCATTTAACAGTAAATCTATGCAGTTCCAAACATTTAACAGGTCTCCTTGTTGGAGGGAGCATTCATCCTGGAAGGCCACAGTTTACTATCCTATTATTTGAAATGTCAGCTGCAGACTGAAATGTGACCAAAATAACACTGGCAAATAATGGATATGTGAAAAAAGAAAAAACCCAAGCCCCCAGACAATTAATGCAGTTGCTTCACAGATGATTCAGAAACCAAGAAGCCAAAATTGCAATGAACAGTTGGCTCAATGAATGAGATTTCCATCTGGGAACAATATAACATTTTTAGCCAAATAACGTTGTACCTCATGACCTCCCAGCCCATTTTCTCTGTTCACCTATTGCTCTGAACGGCTTTCTTTCAAAACCTCACGGTCAAAAAAATATTTTTTTGACCATTTGGTCTAATAAAACCATTGTCACTGGTTTATGTATGCATAAACCATCCCAGTGGGAAACAGGATTCCCTCATTCCCAAAATAGCCTGGTTAAGGATGTAACCCAGGTATGGGTTACAAGGTCTTTTTAAAAGTTCTCCCAGGATTCACAGTTTGGCTCTGAGAATAGCTTGGATTTATTATTTTTACAGATTGTGACAACAGCCAAAATTTCTTCCTTTAAGAATATTTTTCAATGCAGGAGGCAAATTGCTGTTTCCCATGGAGACTTATTAAATCATTTTAATGACAATATCTGGCTTAGAGACATCCAGAAACAAAGTACGGGGAAAAGTTCAGAGTTCAGCTGAGGAACCCTGGAGGTCAGTAAAGATGACTAGGAAAAACCTGAATGCAGTCACTCACTCTCAACCCATATTTTCAATAGCAGCTGTGGGATGCAGTCTGCCTCCAAAAATCTATTATCTATTATTTATATTAAAATCTATTATTTGTGCCTGAAACTGGACCCTGGGCTTGCGCCAAAGCACAATTCTCTGCTAATTCATATTCTGCTGGCAGGTATTTCCAAACACTGGCCATAAACCACCTTTTCTCTGAAACAATACAGAGTCAGGTGGAATTTAGAGCCCTCCAATATTTCTATCAAAGACCTGGAAAAACAGACATCATCGGTGATCAAAGTTGCAAATATCAGACGGAAGGAGGGTTAAGTAATCTGAAGGACAAGCCCAAAACAATAGGAATAATATTCTCCTGGTATTTACTCTGGATTAGTAGTTTTGGTTCTGGTGTCTGCAGTACTGGAAGATTGTTGCAAAATTAGGGTGGGCTCAAGGAGGTGCACGATAGCGATTAGAGGACTGGAAAGCAGGGAATACAGTGCAAGACCTGTATGTGTGTATGCAGCTTTCAAAGGGGAGGCTGAAGGCTGGTCTGCTCTTATGTTACTCTGAGGCACATGTGGGACAGAACTGTCATGGGAGGTGTGCTAATCTGGTAGATGAAGAGGGTATCTGAGTGTTGATTTATGACAGCTAGCTGGAGGGTAAATAAATTGTTGGAAGAACATTACAGTCACTGCGAGGAATTCTTCATTTCTGGAAATCTTTAAAAGAAGGCTGGATTTTTTTCTAAAATGCTTGATGCAGTTGACGCTGGAATAAAATCAAGACTGCCCCAGGATTTTCCAATAGACATGTGGGTGTCTTGATAATGAATTGAAGAGCACCCCCAGGTAGCTCCCTGCCTCTGCCCTTTGGGAACAGTCCACAGGCTGTGCGGGGGCTGCAGAACCCCAGCTGCAAATCACTAAACTTGACAAGTGTCCCTCTGGCTGTAAAATACATGGATTTGCTAAAAGCTGGAAGCCCAGCTCCTCCATCCCACTGTGACTGCCAGTTTTTTTTTTTCACTGCATTCCCTCTCCTCTTTCTTTCTTCTCTGTTCCCACTTGACCCTTCCTTCCTTGCCAACCAACACTCTTCCTCAGAGTCCTTCATGAAAAACTCCTGGCCAGACCTCAAGCCAGCTCCTCATCGTAACACCTGCTCGTCATTCTGCAGCCAGCAGTTTGGTGGATGCATTGCTCCTACTGTGGACTCAGATTTTTTGGACTCAGTCAACTCCCGACCCCTCACCGCCTCTTCCCCCCACAGACCTTGCCCGTGTCCTTCTGGGGGTCCCACGGGGATGTCTGTGGCCCATCTCCTGTCTGGCTGCATGCTGCCGTGAGCACCTCCATCTGTTACCCCTCTATCCAAGTGACTCACAAATCAGCTGTTCCACCCACAGCCTGTGATTTTCGAACTGTAGGGAACATACAGCATTTGGTAGAAAAGAAAGCATATCTCTGAGAAACAAGAGGGGCTGCCAAAACAGTCTCTTGGTGGATAAGAGGATGGCGAGCGGACACCTTCTTCCTTACAAGGCTTTGAGGAGAAGGTAAAAAAAAAAGCATTTTCTGTTTTCCCTAGATAAGGTGTTTCTGTCAATATGAGCAATTCTAGCTGAGCCTGCCAGATCAGTAGCACCTGGATTCACGGCTGCCAGAAAAAACAGTCCTTTGAAGAACGGCAGATTGAAAGAAGAGGATATATCCTCAGGGGAGCGGGCTCTGTGCTTCTACAGAACACATTATCTGAAGATCAACATGTAAATTCCTGTTCTACTCCTGTCCTATCTCTCTGGGTCATTTACTTGATAGCTCTTATTGAATTTGAGCTTTGCGTTGAAATATGACAGAAGAACATACTAACAAATACACTTCCCAGTGAGTGATTTTGCAAGAAACAGAGCTCTTCATGTCACCATTTTCCAATTAAAGTGCAAACCAGATGATACCCTGTCCCAAGGGAGGCTACAATGAAGAAAATTTCTTATTGTAAAATACTGGGGTGCCTTTCAAATGTTAGCACAGTGTTTTCTGCAAAATTTAAAGGAGACGAGAGCACTGTATTTCAGTTCATTCAGCATGGGCAAAAGACCTGTGTCACACTTCTGAGTCAGCAATCGCACAAACCAGATGTAGCTGTCCCCAAACATGACTCTAGACGTCATGGGCAAAAAAGCATCCATTTTTAATTAAAAGCTTTTATATGTGGCTGCAGAAAACAGGTGGAGAAATCCCTCTGTGACACCAAGGAGCTGTTTATGCACATGCAATGGCTGGAAGATGCAATCAAACCTGAGCATGAGAAAACAGACTGGCTGGGGCTTCCACCTAAGCGATTCAAGGGGCAGAAGCCTTGGGTCCGTGCTGGCTTCTAAGGGGACTTTAATGGAGTAAGTCAAAATTTCAAATTCAATTTTTTTTTTCTTTCTAAACAGCAGGTTCTGAAAGCTAAGCTATCAAATTATTTTCCTTTGTTTTTCCTTTTAATTTCCTCCATGGCCATCTCTAACAGTCTTTTGGCCCAGACACACCAAAACAAGACTCAGCACCATCCTTTTCTCCACTCACAGTAACTTGTTGCTGCTTCAGTTTCAATTCCAGTACTGCTCTAAGTACTACCGCAGATTTGGAAACGGTGGTCGCGCTCCGTACCCCACTGGCGAATAACCACATGGCTCTTTTTCCCCTCTAACGGACTGGGCAGGCACAGCAAGCGCTCCAGCGCTCCCTGGGCACACAGGGGACACTGGAGCCTCTGCAGCTCCATGCTGTTTTCTTGCACAGCAAGTCTTCTGCCCTCCCCTGGTTTGTTCTTACTTGTGACGGCTCGAGGATAAGAAGGTGGCTTAACGTGCGATCAGCACGTTACTCTGACACTGTGGATCTGGAGGTCTCTGTGCTCCAGTGATTTACAAAACCCTAGGCAATGCCACCATCCCTCTAGGACACGTTACCACTAGGAGTTGGAAACATTTACCCAAAGTTACCCCAAAAGGCAGTGGAGCAACTGGGCAGGGAGCCCTCCTCCCTGTTCTAAGCAATGAATAACATTATCTTCTTTTCATTAAATCTATCCCGAGACACATAGGTTTTGCATTCCCCTTCTCCCCATTCACGCTTCCCTTGCTGCCCTATGAATTTTCTAGGAAAAGCAGTGACGGCTGCCGTACCAATGTTTTCTCACTGTTCCAAGCGTGCTTTACAAGTTTCCCATCGCAGCAGCTAGGTGGCAAATGTCTAGTACAGCCTGGGAAACTTAATGCAACCCTTTTATAAAGAGACAGCCTGCGGATTCAAATACTTCTTATTCTAAAATAATACACACACGTAAAGAAAACTCCCCTTTCACGGCGAGCATACCCAGCTTCCCCAAAATCACCGCACCAGAGTTTACTCACATCATATTTCTCTGTCATTTTCAGATGTAGAGCACGCTTCCAGAGATTCCTTGCACAGCCTGAATCTGGCAGCAAAACTAAGACACACAAGGCTGCAGTGAAGATCTTTTTACAGAAATGCATCTCTGACAGCACCCTGGAATCCATTTTCCCAAGGAGAGATGAAATAAGGGGCCCGGCACGGCTTTCGGGATCCAGACGATTCAGAGTCTTGGCAGGGAGGGAGGGAGACAGGGAGGGAGGGAGAGCGAGGGCTGATCGCTGGTGAGAGCCGCTTTTCGCTGCGCCGCTTCTGGGAAGGGAAAGGGGGGAAAAAAAAAACCCCACAAAGGAGCCCACAAGCAGAAGGCAGGAGCTGCTGTTGAACTTCTTTACTCAAAGTTAGATCAGGTTCTCAGCTCACATGTTCACACAAAGCACATGCTCTCCTTGAATGATAGATGGGAAGATTATTTGGAAAGATTATTTTTAGACCTTTGTTCCCAACATCTGGCATCCTCAGAGAGCCCCATTCAAAGCCAAAGCGTGGGATCAGATGACAGCTGCCGCAGGGGGAAATAAAGGTCTTGGAGGGGTGGGCTCAGCAGCTTCTAGCAAACAGCTCACCCAAACTTTCCAAGCTACTCGGCTCTCCCTTTGTGTGCTTCCCACTGTGCCCTGAGCTGTGGTTTTGGATCATGTTTTGACAAAGCGATAACTTTATATGAAGATTGCTTGAAGGAAATTATTTAAAGGCACGATAACCATGCAGGGGCTTTAATTAAACCAAGTTGACGTTAGCTTTCTGCAAATGATTTCGAAGAAGGGGAAGACGTGGCCATTGGGGAAAAATAAATCCATATGTATGGGTGGGGAATAGGGAAGGAAGGTGGTTTAGAAATTACATGACCAAATGGAAAGCAAGGAAGGGGACGTGAGTCAGGCTGTGCCTGACAATGGGAGAGACAGAGAGACTGGACATGGGGTATTAGACACCCACATGTTCATTCAGGCACTCAGGTGCCTGAAGGACAAGGATGGACTTATGAAATCAGGCTGAAAGCATCCCAGCATCCTGCCTGGGATGGGGACAGAGGCAGATGCCAAAGAAAAAGTATAAGAACAGGGCAACTGTTACACATACATGAGTATAGATACATATATACATATGTATATGTATGCACACATATACTTTCACAGCCTTCAGTAATGATGTTCAGGGCTTCTGAGCCAAATGTGGGGGCTGTTTTTTTATAATCCTCCATGAATTTCTCCTCCAGCAGCTCGTCCAGCCTCCACCTGGAATGAAGGAAGAAATGGAACCACAAAGATAGTCGAGGTATGAGCACTAAGCCCTGCTTGCCTTCAGTCTACCCTGACCGCAGCCCCGCTCAATAGCCTAGGCAGAGCAGAGTGGAGGCTTGCTGGATGCACTGAATTTATTTTATATGAGCTGTAAAATGGGTCTTCATAGGAGTGTTAGACCCTGTGGACAAATACAAAAAATCTTCCAATGCTTCCTCATACCTGAAAGCTCTGGCAAGTCACTTTGATCCATGCCTAAGTGTCAATCGCTGCATGTAGGTGGTAGCTAAAGGATTTCATCTCCCAGCTTGCCAGAATATGGTGATAGGAATCTGAAGAACGAGTGAGGTGTGGGTTTTAAAAGCTCTGCATTTAACGGAATATATTTGATTTATTTAGAGATAAGGGGTTTACAGGGTTTCTAGCAGTAACTGTGCTTTGGGACAGTCCTGTCCATATCTCTACTGCTGTAGAAAGCTTCTTAGCAACAAAACCTGTTCATTTCATGCCAGGGAATTTAGTCGGTAAGAAAAGCCAAGCAGGGACTACTGTTATGGGAGGAAAGTAGAAAAAGAAGGGTGGGGAAAGAAAACGAAGAGTTAAACTGGGGAGGGTCACGTCCCTCACAGCTGCAGCAATATAATGAGGTCCTCCTGGGACCAGCAGATTAAGCTGCCTTGCCTCTGCGTGGAGTCTATGGACTCCCAAAGGAGCTCTGATGGCAAGTGTCTTAGAGGGGATCTGTGTGGAGATGCAATGACGGTATATTGCTCTGTGTTTGTATAATCTTCATCTCTGCTTGATCCATAGGTTGCTCCTGCAATAACATGACAGTCACTCCCTAAAGCATGACTGGGGTTTTGGGGGGCTGACAGGATTTGGGGGGACCCCATGGCACAGTTGTTTCAGGCCCGGACAGGAACAGGGAGCGTGCATTTGGTCCTGAGAGCCTTCCAGGGCACAGAGGCTTCATCACCCTCCACCAGGCTGCTGAGAAGACCGTCTCAGCAGAAAGCATGGCTCCAGGTCCCTGGCACCTGCTTTGCACCATCCTGCCAGTTCTCCTCTCTCCCAGAGCCATAATCACCCATTTAAAACAGTATTTATCCCAGTTTTCCTTTAAACAGGTCTTTTCCCTTAGGCTATCTTCTCTTCTACATTTAATAAGGACAACTGTGGACAACTCACGTCCATGGGTCAGTCTACGGCTACGCAAAGTGACTCCCTAATGACTGACGTGTTACCTTCAGACGAAGGCAGAGCTCAGCACCTACAGGTCACTGTCATCTCCACCCAAATCTCATCCAAATGTCATCTGAAATCAGCGGTTGTGCTGGAGTTAGTGAAAGGCACACTCAGACATCTTCAGTACATCCAGAGAGGAATATATCATTACCATAAGACTTCAACTTGTGGCTTTATTTTTTATTGCTCAGAGAACGTTGTCTGACACAACAGGATGCCTCCAATTCCTTTTAAAAACAAATCTCCCCTGTTTGTTGCAATATTAATATCTGCACCTTGATAAAGCACCTTTCAGGCGCAACCAGGAGCTCCCACCAGTGTCCTGACTCCTGTGTTGTAAGGTGACAAATGACATGGCTGGTTGCACAGAATAAATAAGATTTTTTCATAGAGTATTGCTACTTAATTTATGTCTTTTGCTGATATTTCACTTGTCTGTGCCCTAGCTGAAACCCAAACCAGCATGAAACAACAACTGCTCATGGTAAATCTCCCTAATTTAATTTCATTTTTGTTGTTTGTTTCATATACTTGCAATCTGGACTTGGAGCAACTAATTCTAAAGATTAATAGCTACTTCAGACACCAGTTACTGGCCTTTCTTTTGGCAGATATACAGCTTTGACATTTACCCGGGAGAAACTAGGGTCTGTGCATTACAGTTCACGGACTGTATACCAAAGAAGTGAGAATTCTCCTGCAGGACCAAATTTCAACAGCTGGTCATAGTCTTCACATAAAAATGAATGTTGACATTGTCTCCTGCACACAACCATTTCACCTTAACTTCCCAAAGTACTGCATGCAATGCCTGGACCCAATTATCCCTACTATCAGCTGGGGAAACTGAGGCACGGGGTGGGTGATTCGCTGAAATTAGACCTTCTTCCATCTGCACGACCAAACTGCTAGCGTTATAACAGCTCAGCCTAGGCCAGGGCTCTGTGCTTCAATGCTCTATACTCACACTCAGTAGGGAATTCTTCACGCAGCCCATTTCCATTCCTCACGTGCATCTACGTCCAGTCTCTCTTGGAACTAGGCAAGGGATTTCACATTTTTTATACGAATAAGAAAAACTTCTTCAGCTGGTAACATTGGAAAGAATGTATTTCTCACCTTTTCTGGATATTCTTCTTCTTGATAGTCCCTGGCAGGGCTGTGTCATCACAGGACAACTGCAGGACAGCTTTAGCCCATTTCATATCCACATTGCCCTCCCATTTGGAGCCAAGTGCACACCTAAACCGAGAGAGACTTTAGTCCACTCAGTTACGGAGGCTCCTTGCTCCTGCTACACAGCAGTTCATGTCTTATCAAGTTCACTTTTGAATGGCGCATTCAGAAAAAAAAAAAAAAAGGAGAAAAAAAAAAAAGGAGAAAAAAAAAGGAGAAAAAAAAGGAGGAAAAAAAAAGGTGAAAAAAAAAAAAGAGAAGCAGCTTTGATTTCTGACAAATTTCTTGGTTAACAAAGGAGTTCTCAGCAGGTTTATGGCTCCAACTACTAGTATAAAGCATTCTTAGCAGCTTGTGAAGTACTTATAGGAATCAGGCACAAATCCTTAGCAAACACAGCCACTGGCAATAATTAGAAATTTAAAATTTACTGCTAAGCAGATTTCTGAGTTGTGTTACTTCAAATGCCAGGTATTTGATGACATATGATGGTTTTAAAACTATTATTACAAGAAAGAGAGAAAATAACTGCCATTTTCTCTTAAACTACATCTTATCTACGCACAACAGTTGGGCCACAGTCATTTACTCCAAGTGGAGCAACTCCCTCTGGTGATGGCTACGTCCATATAAAGTTGCTGTATGGCTATCCTATGCAAAGTGGAATAAGTGATGCTGGTATAAGACATCCTTGTATTATTACAATGTCTTGGCTAGATTTGGCTCCTGCTTGTCTGAAATCTTGGCCATTCAGCAGGCAGGTAGTTAGACTGACAGCTGGAGAAAAGCGGCAAGTATAGTAACGTATATAACTGTATCCACGCTGAGCAATTAGCCCAGGGAAAGTGTTAAAGTGAAAAGCCACACGCCTAACCAGCACGTGTGGCCAGGTGCAAAATGTGTGTGAACTGAGCAGTAAGCAAATTTTCTACTTGTGAAAGTTTACAGTGTGCTCGGTTGTGTCATTCATAATAAAATGATTTTTTTCCGTATGCTTGTCCAGGGAATACACAGAACATCACTAAGTCAAGATTTCTCTGCTTCAAGATTTGTGGTGCAGTTCCTCACACAAAATTCCCACTGCCTTCAAGGATATTAAATGAGATCGCTTCATACATCATCACTAAGCGGTCATCTTCTGTGCGTGAATCTGTGCAAATTTCCATTCCACAAATGGTTTCAATAAGGCAAATTCTGCAGTAACATAAATTGCAGTCAGACGATATTGGGAGAACGTGGCCGAGACTTGAACATCTCCCCAGGACCTGTGAAACCTTCAGCATCATTGGTTACAGCAAGGAAGATGTATATGAATAAAAGGACAGGCATTTTATCAGGCTGGGAGAATAAAATCACTTTTGGAACCAGGATTCATGCTGCCTGATTAGAATGAATTAAATAATGGTTTTTAAAAATGTTCTCAGGGAGGTTCTGAGTGAAAGTCACGGGGTGTTTGTGCAGCCAAGGAAAAATGTCTTCCTCCAGCCAAAAACAAGTGAGGTAGGTCAGCCTAAGCCAAGACTTCCCCTTTCCCAGAGGAAAGATCTGACTTTTAAGGAAAAATTATGTCAAAGAGAGAGTTTCCTCAGAGCACACAACTCCAGCAGCATGAGGTGACTCATTTTAGCTTGATACAATCACAGTACCTTCACGCCAGGGGTTGCTGCAATTCCTTATCCGCAGCATTCACAGGCCTGCTGTTTCCTTGCCAGCTCTGTATAGGTTCTGTTGCCAATAGCAAAGGACAATGGTTTTCTGGGGGTTAAGCAGGTTAGAGATTATTGATATTACCTGCTCCAGTGGGAAGGCAGGGTTACAGCTGCTCTGCCTCCCCCCATGGGCTGCACACCCAGCTGCTGGTGGCCAGCGCGGGGGGTCCTGCCTGATGTGCCACTCGGGAACGGGGTTTATGTGGCCTGGGGGAGACCTGCAGGTGTGTGCTGGGATCAGCAAAGGGTGATAGAGCACTTCTCAGGGCTTCTTATGGGTCAGATACATCAGGAGAACAACTCCGCTGATCACAGTGACAAAAAACCAAGCTAACGCTCCTCCCTGCTACTCCCAGCTGCCTTGCGACAGCTCAGCCCTGGGGGCTTACCAGTCAGGCTTCCACTCAGTTTTAGGAAATCAGCAAAAAAAGTAAATCCAGAGTGTTTTTGTTGTGAATATGAGCATGGAAAAACCATAGCCCTGATTCAGTTTCCCTCAGCTAAACCTGCCATGTGAAATTCAGGGAAACCTATAGGAAGTGCTGGGCTCCCCAGCAATGATAGATGGCATCACTTTTATCTGTATGGTCACCCCTCCAACCTGTGCTTTCTGTAACATATCCTAAAGCAGCAATATTATAATTGTTACTTTTTTTTCTTGCCTAAGAGCCCAGCCAGTGACTGGGATTGCTCACTGCATGGACTAGCAGGAAAAGGAGTCCCTTACGTGTGCCCACCCAGGTGGGTGAATGGGATAGTCAACAAATAAAAGAAACTGCAGCATCTCTTGAGGGGTGACACTGAATGCAGATCATACATCCCCTCACCGAGGGAGTTATTTTATGGCCAGCTCTACAGGAAGACACCAAATCTGGGTTTTCAGTATGGACTCATTCCTCTTCTGAGCAGGAAAATCTGGCTATTGTGTCTGTGCCAGATGTTTGCTACTAGTGAACTCGACTGGGAATTTATAGGATGAAATAAAAGACCAAAAGCAATTCAAAACACAGACAGGTGATTCTCTGTAAGCATCTGGCCTCAAGCCCTCGCAAAGCCTGGCAGAGGTCAGTGTTAAGTGGCCCCTATCCATTTGGAAAGGCCCATAAAGAAGATTATAAAGTGTCTCTACTTTTAACTAGCTTTATTGCATATGAGATATAAATTAAGCAGATGAATGTTATTAGAGAAGCACTCTCCTGAGTGCTGCATCCCACTAACAAAATTAGCAGGAAGTCTTCAAATCTATGATCAAAACATTGTATTCATTACGAGGCAGAAAGGTACTTAGTCTGGAGGAGAGGCTCGCCTTTGGGGTGCAGCGTGCGGCCGTGCCTCCGCTGTGATGCCGTGTGCCCCGGGGAGACCGCTGCGAATCCCAAACAATTCCTCTGGGTGGGACTGCCAGAGCTGCGGTTCTTGCCCACACGCTCCCTCGTGCCAGCTCCCTCTGGGGCACTGTTGTCCCAAAGTCTTTTGTCTCCAAATAGGCCTCTGTGAGCAGTTAGCATCCGGCAGGGAGGCAGGAGAGGAGGTTGGAGGGGCTGGGGGGGAACGGGGACCCTTTCCCTCTCAGGTCCTTGGGGATTGCTGCATGTTTTGGATGGGGAGGGGACACACCATGAAGCTGTCACACTGCAATTGCCAAGAGAAGCCGAGTCACAGACTGGAAACCTCAGAGAAGTCTCCCTGGAGGACAGATCTCACCCTAAAAGGAAAGACATGGGGAGTTAGTCTCTCTCTGGATTCACATGGATTTTACAACAAATCCGCAGCCCTTTATCATGCTCTGCGCAGCAGCCAGATTGAATTCCCTGGAGGCGGCAAGGCTGCACCCAGGGACCCCTGGCCCTAAAAAACCAGAGCTATGCTCTGGGGGCTCCAGAGAAGGACAGGGCACATGATATCTTGCTTGGACCATGGTGGGGCAGAGCCAGGGACCATGCAGTCGTGTCAGCATGGACACTAATAAAACCATATAAAAGGCACGTGCCATTAGCAAATTCACAGTTTTACACATGACATTGAAACAGGGGTTATTTGGTGGCTGATTCCCTGCGCCGACCCACAAAGACTTGTTTTGGGGGCTGCATCTCTCCGAGTTTGAAATCTGCCTGCCTGTAGCCCCAGAGACAGATGGTTTCCCATAACAAAAGGGTCCTGCCTACATCCAGAAATAGCAATTCAATAGATAAAGTGCTGTCAGTAGCACCTGCAAACAGAAACAAGGCAGATGAAGGGCCAGATATCTATCCGCATTGTGCTTGCATATGATTTCCTTTATGAAACCTTTAACCTCTGCTTCCCACACACTATTACAAGTGAACTCCCTCACTCTTTGCTGTGGCTGCTCTGAGGCAATGAGTACTTTGGCATGGACACTAAGTGATTTCCCAAGTCCAACCACAAGGCAAATGTCTCAAAAGCTCTGAAAAATCTATGGCTGCTTACATCAGCTCTGAGGATGTCAATGCTCTCCAGAATAGCTGGTGATGTGCACCTTGAGCTGTGCTCCTACCACAGCACAGCCTCAGCGCTCTGCGGGAACCAGCAGCCATGCAGGGACCTGGCAGGACAGGGAGCATCACTGCAGCTCATCAGCCATATGGGGATATTAAGACTTGCAGTCGGTAACGTTGCTTCAGAATTTCTTAGAAGAGGTCCAAGGATTTTGGAGCCTGCGAGTCACATTTGCTGTATCATCCCATTGCTCTTAAGGAGTTTGCTATGAGGAGGCAGATAGTTTTTCTTGTCTTCTCTTATCTGAGGAGCAGGGTTAAACAAGCTATAGAAAATCCTGCTTGCCTTTGACCTCTTGATAAAGGTCTTATCTAAAGCTGGTTAAAGATAGACAGCAGTATTTTGAGCTGTTGCAGACTGGGCTTATCTGGGAGTGTTCCCTTTTATGTCCTTCAGCAGAGTGTCTGGAAGTCAGTACATGTGTTTCCATCATCTACCCGGTTTGAAGGGGACATGCAGGCTCTCTCCTGTCCAACAGCTCTGCTAAGTGGGCTGGATCTCATTCACCACTGACTCCTGGTGCCCAGATGGAGCTCAGACTCTGACTTCCATCCTTGCACTCTCCCTAGGCATTGTTTTGAATCCTCTCTTGGCTTGGCCATTAAATATAATTGGATGTCATTTCAAAATCAGAAATCAAGAGATGTAAAACTGGCATTGCAAAGCAAAAACTTCCTGCATGAGAGTTCTGAAAACTGCTTGTTCGTATCCACACATACCCTTGAACACCCGGGGATAAGCCTTCTCCGAAAGCCCTCTGGGCAGACAAACAGCTTTTACAAGCTTCGGTGTGGCAGGAAACCACAAGAGACCTCAGCTAGTGCCCTTTCTTGATGTATGTACCCCTAATTAAGAGGATGCATCTCCTAGCTCATATCTTGGCCAATTTCATTCCTCAGCTGAGCAAGGGACTTCTTTTAGCAGTCAGACATAGCTTAATTTTTTGAAGGTGCTGGAAGAAGTATAATAGAAGGGGTTTCCTCTCCTTGTGTCTCTGTGTGAGGTCCTGAACAGCAAGGTTTAGTATTCCAGCTGAATTCCTTCTGAATCATTCAGCAGGCTGGGAGAGACACATGGAGAGTTTCCACCTTTTATCTCAGCACAAAACTTTCCATCTGAATAGAGTCTCTTTAATAGGAAAGTTATTGTCCTCCAGTGAGCCACTCATTTTTAGGATGACAGTAACTTGCATTTTGCCACAGATGTTGCCTATTGCAATGTTTCCCGTTCCTGACATAAAGGGGAAACATGAAGGTACTTTGGACGCGCTGTGCCTCAGCCGCAGTCAATCGATGCTTTGCATTTACTGCCACGTTCAGCTCGCTTCCGTGCCCTGCTCTTGTGCAGCTGTAGTAAACCATTTGGGCAAGGCAGAGAAAGGAGAACAGAGGAGGATGTTTACATTACGGGAGAACAACAGCATGAGAAATGGTGACATCTCCATTACAAAATCAATGTTTTGAATACTGCATTTCAGCAATATTCAATATGCAAAATATGAAGGAGATTTCAGCGATGGGTGTCCCCACTTCTGCGGCAAAACAATCTGGATGTTGTTAGCTAAGCACAAAGCAAAAACTCTCTAAACACCCTATTAGCACCAGGCAGGGATTAAAAGCAGTGCTAAAACCCAGATTGGCTCCAGAAGATGGTCACATCTCTAATGCTTATGAGAGTACACTCCCAGCTCTGCATGAGACAGCTGCTTCTGCCATTCACCATGTGAATTTTATATGCTGAAAAATGTTTATTTCAGTTTTGGCTCAATGTTCTAGTTAAATATTATATCTCATATAACTATGTAAGTTATCTAAAAATAATTTTTATATATATTTCTGTAAAATTATATATGTTTACATATCTAGAAAAACTTCCAGCATGTTTCTTGTTTGTTCATAACCTCCTAGCCTGCCCCCTCAAAAAGTAATGGAGCAACACCATCAAATCTCTCTGCTTGGTACATCATAGCTCTTCCTAATGCAGGCTACTTAATACCTGCAGAGTGGGTGCAGGGCTTACCAGAGTTTGAGTTCAGATTTACACTCAAGTTTTGCCCCACTTGGCAACTTTTTTGCTTCTTCAGGGTTCATTTATCTGAGATTTCCAGTGCCCAGCGATTTTGGACATGTTCCAATGCGAATCATTTCTACAGAGCAAGTAGTTGTATATTTTGTCTAGCCTGAAGCATGGCAACCTAACTCCTCTGTGACTAGGTATCTAATTAGTAGGAGTAGGAGAACATTCTTAAAGTATCGTAGAGACCTCTGAACACACTAGTCCCATGGGCCAGTTAGGCTTTGGTGGACTTTGTGCTGGTTTTGTCGGTGGAATCATAAATGTTTTGCCAGTCTGCATTGAATGGTCTGACCCAGGCATCGAGGTGAGGGGCCTGCCCCTTGCATTAGGCTATGAGATACGTCTACACATGGAGTCGCATGATGAGCGACACTCAAGCCCTACTGTCTGTTCAGGCGTCAAACAGGCCAAGGTCTCTGCTTCCTCCTTGTTTGCTGAAGTTCCCACTGTTGTGCCACAAAATGGGGAGCAAGGGAAAATGCTGTATCCTAGGTAAAAGAGAGGGAAAAACCAATACCCTCCAAATTATTATCAGGACACTCCAGAAGTGTCCAGGCCAAACTAGGACATCTGGTTTGTTCGGACCACTCTTTTAGTCTTCATAGTATGGGATAAACATTTGTAGTTGATTTGGCATGAGTTCCAGATCCTCTTCCAAGTCTACCTGTCTTTCAAAGCCACTAACCTATTCTTGAGTGTAATGAGCCCCAACAAATCACTTTTTTCTGCCTAGTCTTCCCAAAGTTGCTGCATTATTTCATCTTTCTTGTTTTCTGCATTCTGAGAGTATCAAGGGAACTGGCGGACGTGAATAGCTGAATATTCAAATACTTTTTCACAATATCTCTCCATCTTCTCTTTAAAGTCTTGAGTTTGATCTTTTTTCCAACTTACATCCAGCAAGCTCTTTGGCAAGAGAAAGCTCAGATGAGGCTTGACTCCTTAATTACATTATTGGCAGACTGTGGCATTCCTTTGTTACTTCCTTGATCTAATTCCCCCAAAGAGCTGCAAAAAGGAGAATGGTGGATTAATTTAATCATAGCTTCTTGTGTGGTTAAATACCAACTCCTTTATTGTCCACATACATTTTGGTGCTCTGAACTTCATCTCTTCCACTGTACGTTTTTTCCCTTCAGACTTTATGTCAAAGGAGTGATGCAGACTAAAGTCCACGTGTTGGGAGTAAGTGGAGACTCAGTTGCTGGAGTAGAGAATTCAAAGCATTTCTTATTCCATCAAGTCCTTTGGAGCTAAAATGGCAAGGCTAATTCAGCTGACAGTGGAAGGACACCTCCCATGGCTCCTTGGAGCAGCTATAGGCACAGGAACGATCCTTGTAAGGAAGATGCACTGCAATGTCAAAAGTCAGAGCTGGAGCAATGGGTTTGCTAGACGTTTTTGGGGCACTGAGGTTTGCAAGCCCCATCACTTTCATATTTTGCTGAGCATGCATGCACATATAGAGGGAAAATCCTTCTCATGACAAGGTAATGGCGACAAATGCTGTACAACCCCTTTCATCCGGGGCTTCATTTCAGCAGAACCCGCAGTTATTACAAACTTTCTGTCTCAATTAACTCAACACTTCTGCCAAAGAAACCCAGGACATGCTGTTTGCAGCAGAGCAGATTTACTTTTCTGTGCAGACTTAAACAGCTGTTTCAGACTGTGACTGAAAAGTTATGGCATTTACAGTTGAGCTTTTCCAGACTCTTAACTGAAATGTAATAGCGGAAGTGTTAGCTGTGTCTCTTCATCTCTGGATGCATGTCCCTCAGATGTGAGGTCTCCTGTCTTTGTCTCAGGTGTGAAATCATTCTTCTCACAAATTAGTTTTGTAGGAAACCTATGTAGCTCCATCTAGGTTCCCATTCCTCTAGCTCTTTCCTTTGGGAGCTTGCTGCCGGCATTAAGTCCGAGGCAGCCTTTGCAAATCAAAGTATTATTTAATCTGAACATAAGGCGATCTAAAGGGTGAGTAACAATTAGCACCCTCTGCATAGCTATTTTTTGGACGATTACCAGCCAGATGACTGGATAGTCCTGCTTCTAGGAAATGCAAGGTGGCTCTCTACCTCCTTCAAACATCTTCCCAGCAATTGCTTGAGCAGAGAACCCTTCATTCTCCATATTCATCTCTGTGTCAACATTGACAAAGCTGCAAAACTTGGCTGAAGTAGGATCTTCCCAACTAATAGCTTAGGATTCGTTGCTGAGCCGCCTCAAGGAGAGGTCTTGTTTGGAGCTGTGGTCTTGAATTCCCATACAGGCAATTTTTCACACTGCTGTTATTAACCTAAACTGGCGTATTTAAACATCTCAATAATCAGCTTATATACAATAATTGTGAATTATTACAAAGCACTTCCTCATCCTCAAAGAACTATCAACGAAAACAGATTTAAACGTTGTTTGAATCAATAGAAGGAAGTTACTCAAATTAAGGGAGAATGAAGACTAATAAACCACTCCTGCAGGCTATGCTATAGGAAGGCACCATGAGAAAACATTGGAATTTAGGTCAGAAATTCCATAACTTACACAAAGGTCACACATGACCTGGCAGAGCAGCCAAGCTCCTACAGTCTTCCTCTCTCTCTTAGGAAGAAAACGTGCTGCTCTCCCTTCTCTACACCAACTTAGATTTATAATCACATGTAACACAGTATGATCCTGACTGCTTTGCAAGTAATTGTTTGCTAAGAGATTAGAACAGATAATAACTGAGAATATAAGCAACTTCCTTCAAGCGAATATTTGCAAGATCAGCCTGTCAGTGAGAGTCGCAGTCAGCAATTTCCAAGCGGCTGCTGGGACAAATGCGAACTCTCAGGAATGCACAAGCAAACGCATTAGACACACTACATCTACTGGAGCAGTGATTCATTAAACAAAGCAGCTTATAGAAACATGGAAAAAACATGTTCAACACAGGAATAACTAACGGCTTTTCCCCCCAAAAGGGGAGAAATTATTGTAAGTTGTCACTACTTGCAAAGTGACCGCCTGAACATGTGTACTTTAGGTAGTAATACTCTTAATAAAAATCTTTTTGCCAGGTATATCACAAACCCAAATGCCAATACATTTCACCGGTTTTCAACTTTTCGGAAAAAAAATTCTATGGACTTCAACTCTGTTTGCCTGGAATGGGAATTTCAAATAGAAAGGCTGAGAGTGTGCTGACCAGTTTCATCGAGAGACGTTTCAGCCGGTTTCACCTTCTCCTCATTATGTACTAGCTCAAAGTGGTTTGAATTTCCATACTCAGTGGAGAACAGATGCAGAGAATAATTTCTGGTTTCTCTGAAACATGAGCAGCATATTTTTGATTGAGGGCTTTGTAAACTAGCTCCTTCCAGATCGGAGGCTTGGGGCCACCATGAAAAGAGGAGCTTGCTGATCAGAGATTAGCGAGTGCCCTGATGCACTGCCCAGAAGACGAGGGGTTACTGGCAAAACCACTGAGACATGGAAAGGGCCCCAAGGAGCCCCACTGAGCCTGCAGATCCACAAGAAATCTTGGCCCTAGCCCTGCATATCTGGGGACATGAGTAATGTCTGCACTTCTGCTGCTGCTCCGGTCTAACAAATGCCAGGCTAAATGGCTAGATCATTACCCTTCCCGGTATGGGACTGATCCAGCTCCCACTGGAGCCAGCTGGAGCCGTTCCATCGAACGAAGTGGGGGTAGATCGGTCCATTGCTGCTCCTGTTTGTCCTTGTACGGTGCATGCTGCCTCCCTCCCACCGTGCCAGGAGGCAGTGGCAGCCCAAGGTCGGGAGACGAGGGCAAATCCTGGAATCCACAGCTATTCCTCAGAGGGGATGAAACTCCTATTTAAGGGAAGAGGGGGTTATTTATTTATTTTTTATTATTTAAGAGAGGGTTTTACGACCAGGTCTGGAATGAGGCAAGGAAAAACATTAATGTGAACAATTCAAATCAAAGCAGGTGGTTTTTATGTTTCAGTCTGCCTGGACCTTGGGAATTAATGGACGGCACAGCCAAGGTACACCCCAAAATGTGTCCCTGTGAAAATGTTTTATCTGCTGACACTGCAAGTATGAGTGTACTACTGAGGAGGACTCATTGCAGTGCAAGACTGTGTTGTTCCAGCTACTCCACAAAATGAACACAATGATGGTCCCCACCCCAAAGCACAATTAACACTTGGAATTGCCATTATCCTATGTTCCCCAGTCTACAAGTTTGGACCCTTGGTGGGGTCATGGACTAGTAGAAAGGGAACAGTGAAAGGCTAGAAGAGCCGTGATGGTTGACAGCAGACCAGTGTTGACAGCAGATGAGTGTTTCCAAGAGGCAGGGATGAGCAGGGGTTGTGTTTACAGGCTCTGAGGGCTTCTCTGGGTCAGGGCACTCTGAAATGTAATACAATCCCACCCCATCCCACCCAGGATAGGGAGTAAGGGTTTACAGCAGAGTATGAGTGAAATTCTAGTTTATAGAAACCAAACTTCATCAGAGGGCTCTACATTCAACTGCCTGTGCTTGGCCCCGCTCTTCGTACATGGGGAATATTTTGGGATTGATTCTCATTTATGAGTGACTACCCCTGCTTTTTGGGTGTATAGCGCAGAAAACAACAGAGAAAAGAAAAACCTGATCCTGTAAAGTAAGAATGTGGGGAGTGTAAAGTCAGAAAACTGGCAACAGGGAGAGAAGAAACTGAAACTATTTCTAGTTCATTTTTTCAGTTGGCAAGGTTTCAAGTCATGTCCCTCCTGCTTTAATTTTCCCACTTAGCAGCAGATCCTCAGCTGGGATAAACTGCTCTGGGACCATTGTATTTTAGGATGAAATCCTGTTCCCATTGCAAGTGAAATTGCTATTGATTCTCATAGCACAGGGATTGCAGCATTTGTGCTGAAATCTGTGGGTTTCACACTCTACAGGGGGGCAAATATTGGCTTCAGATGCAGTTTTCATTGAGGATTTTATGCAAGGAAACATTCCAATTGTTCAAAGGCTGCATTAAAAAATGCTGGTTCTGCAACATTTTTAATTCAGAGCCAAATTTAAGTTAATACTTACCCTTTCCCCATGTCAGAATCAGCAATATGAAAAACAATGACAAAAGATTTCTTGTTAAAATCTGAGAAGTGAGGTCACAGAGGTTAAGGAGCTCTGGAAAACAGAAATCCTTAAGATGCATGTCTGGTTTTTTTTTGTCTGAATGGGAAAGTTGCTTTGATTGAGCCTTTTAAGTGACAGGGCTTGCAGAATGGAAACAATGGCTGCTGATAGAGATGAAGAAAAGCCCCAAATCAGAGAACAAAAATGGAACTGAGACTCCACCTCAGGGCACTGGAGATACCGAGTGCCTTTTGTTTTGGAGGAACTGACCCCTAGGGATTCGAAAATTGAATACTTAACCCCAAAGAACAAACATAAAGAAGTTATGGGTTTTTTTTTTTTAATTACTGCAAATATAAGGACCACACATAAAGATGGAGATTCATGTGGCTTTCTTGATGAGGAGACACAGTAGTCTGCCTATTGATGCTCTGCAAAAACCTCTGATGGGCCATTCGTTGTCAGTGCCAACACATGCAGGGAACTGTACTCAAAATACTTCAAAATACAGGGGAGCAAGAGAAAACACCTTGCCTGCTTCCACAGGGTGATGTGATTAGTTCCAACACTTTGCCTCCTGCACTGTGACCTTTTCCAAACATTTTGCTTTTTCCTTCTGCTTTTTTGTCACTCTTTCTCCCCTCCCTTGAAAAAACAGCTTTCTTATTTCTACCTTCACAGCCTTGGGCTGCTTGAATTGCTGGTGCATCAGGATGGACAAGGATGTGCCAGTGGTGAGAACTTTAAAGGCAGGAGTCCCTTGGGTGCCAATTCTGCAAAGACATCAGCACCTGTTCCATGGCAATGATATGCAGCTGGCTCACCAAACTCTTCCCCGGATTGGGGACAAAAGTTTGCAAGCTGTTTCTTTTAAAGAATGATCCAATGTGCATTCCTCTTGGATTGAAAGGTAAAATATCTTTCGAGAAAAAAACCCCCATCAGTTGTTCTTATTTTCTCTAGGATATGTTGCGTAGGAGTATAATAACCTTAAATGAGACATAGACCTTGAAGGAAGCAGATGCTTATTTCTTCTGGAGATTAGACAGCCTTGCAGACTGCTCAATAGGAAACAGTAGCAAACAGGCAATATATCTCATAAGCATGAAGCAAATTAGTACATTGCTCAGGAAATAAGTAGATTTTATGACTGATAGAAAAAAAAGCTTTTTTTTTTTAATGAGGCTATAGCAAGATTTCATTCAAGTTGCCAGCCTCTCTAGCAATTGCATTTTGGCCAGCTACACCTCCTAGTTCTACCTGGTGGTTTGAAAGAGGAGAAAAAAGGCTTTTTCCTGAAACTACATGCAGCATCTATAGCGCAACAACCCGCAGTCTTTCCTGAACTTGCCATTCAAGGATTTTGGAGTTCAGGATTTCTCAAGAGCTGCTGATCACCACCGGCATGGACTTCAAAGCCTAAATACCTGTGAGGACCTGGGGCTGCTCCCCAGATTGGATAAGTCCCAAAAGTAGCATTTTTGCTTTCGGAGTTGACTCTCTGTCATAAGACCAGCTTAGGAGAGGTGGCAACCTTAAAGCATCCCTCTGGCTTCTGCTTAGTAGAGATTTTCTGGTTCATTAAAGCCTTGATACATTAATGGCCTGTGCATGATTTCAGAGACTGGTGCGCCGAACTCCTGCAGTTCAGGCCTGGAGCTTGTTAGTGTAATTTTCTAAAGTTTAGCAAGCATTGATTCCACTGGGAAGCCTTGGGGAAATGCCGTTAATCTCTTCTGACTGCTGCAGCACTGCATGTTTATGGAGGCTGCCTGCTGAGGTTCTCACTGCTGCTGGGGAGATGTGATTCTTAAGAAAAGTTTTCCCTTTAGAAAAACTGCATCAATTGCAATCGAGAACCATTAGCTAACGGTAGCTTCACTGAGTCAGACACTTCATTTTACTTCTCCCAGGTTGTCTGAGCCCTGGAGGCCTTCCACAGAAGATAGATACTGACTCAATTCTGGCTTCAGTTTCACTAACGTAACTCCTATTAACCTCAACAGGCTCGGACAGGTATGAATTAGGTGGAATTTTACCTGCTGGAAGGACATCGTATATATTTTAACACAGACGGATTGTGTATTACACAGTGGAAAAGAAAACCAACCTGGATAATTCAATTTCCTAGCCAAAAGGTGGAAAGTACGAAAATTAAGTAGAGGAAGTAATTCCATTTTCTGGTTACAAAACAGAACATTCTTGGTAGAATTAATGAATGAATGCCGAATCCTGGGCCAGCGTTTACAAATCAAACCTCACAGTACACAGGTGGGAAGGGACAATAAGAAGCCTAATTCTACATTAGGACCACCAAAGGAGGAGCTTGGATGCTGGCTTACATTTTTAATAACTTTTTATCAATTCTATATAAGCCACGGAGTTAGGGATGTGAATGCTGCCCTTCAGTACCCTGTTCCGAACGCAGAATGATTTTCACTGGTTTTCGGTTTTATGCTAGTTTAAAGATCAGCAGAGCCTTACCCCGGGGAAAGTATTATCAGTTGCACATCAGCAACTTCCAAAACAGGGAAACAGTGAAACCTAGAAAGAGAAAAGCAACGTGCCTAAAGAAAGACAAATTGTTTGGATAGTCCAGGCATTGTTTTCTTATCTTTAGTTAAGCTGGGGAAGTAGATTTGTTGGTCCTGACAAAAAAGCCCTTTGTACATTGTAGGAGAAGGAGACCCTGGGGGACGGAGAACAATAGGCTTCCTTTGACACAGGGATTGATTACCTTCAGGAAGCGCACGTGGATTGCTCAGGGTGATTGAATTCCAGTATTGCTTTTTCAGGATCATCTAATTATATTACAGACTCTATCATGGTCCTTTAAATGGCCACAATCTCTTTTACCACAGTAATGAAATAACCACTGCTTAAAATAATGATTTTTTTTTTTTTTAAATGGGCTTAGCAGCCAGTGCTAGAGCAGTTTCCTCTTTGACAGCAGAGAGCTACAGGGATGTGTTGTAACATCCACACGGGC
Organism: Fregata magnificens; assembly: GCA_013389945.1. Lineage (NCBI taxonomy): Eukaryota > Metazoa > Chordata > Aves > Suliformes > Fregatidae > Fregata > Fregata magnificens. The sequence continues at coordinate 153,811 of WAAD01040974.1, read as the reverse complement.
AGTGTGGTATGGATGTGGTCCTTCAGTTCCCATGCTTCAGACCTAGCTAAATCATGTTTGCAGGAGTGTCTAGGAGTAAGACAGCTCCGTGCTGCTGCTCGCCGTTCACAACCAGCAGTGAAACAGTTGCTGACAGATGTACAAGAAGAAACAAACAACGGGGCAGTGCTGGGTACCCGTGGCATCAGCAGTTGCATGGGCTTTGAGGACATTATGGCCATTCAGCGTTGGAGGAGATATAACCGGCATAAAACTTCTGGTAGCCAGATGTACTGGCAGATGCCACTGGCACGCAGGGAGCCCGGTGCTCCTTCAGCTGGCCCATGCTGCTTTACAAACCAATGCAAACCTTTCTGAATTTGCCAGCAAAACACCAGGCTTGCCACTCATCCTCACAAACCAGCTTCTTGCAAACTGCAGATTTCTTTCTTAAACAGCCTGGTATAAGAAAGTTTGCCATCTCCCTTTTCCTCACAATATTTGGTTTTGGGGAGACGTCTGTTTGCCCCATAGCTGTGGCACTCATGGAAGACCTTGAACGGGGCATCCTCCGTTACTCGAGGGCTGCCCTCCCCACACAGCAGCTATCCAGCACACTGCGCAAGCAGGCCCTTGTGAAGAACAAAGGAGGTTCATGGCTGTTTGCTTACAAACTTTTAAAAGCACAACTATAACTTATGGGAGATTTCCCTTTCCCGTCATCAGTGCTAGACCTGGAGGAAAGCTCTGGGTTGCTCACTGCGGTTATCCACAGTTCATGTGTACGCAGTCCTTCAATGCTGAGCTACCAAGGACATGCTTCCTGCACAGATGCTGGGTTTTTTTCTGAAAGTGATGAATTCCAGAGATCACAAAACCTAGAAAACTGTCAGCAAAGAGCTTGTGGCTTGGGGAAAGAAAAGGCAACTGCCGGGAGCACCTCTCCCTGCGGGGCCCCTGCCGTGACCTCCACCTCTGGCAGGGAATCATTGAAGAAGAACGGTAATTTCAGTGCACGAGCTATCTCCCACGTGGAGGTCATCGAGAGCAATGGCAGAGACATTTGGGGATGAGGGGGGACCCCAGAGTTTTAAAGGCTTGTGAATAAAGACCATGGGAGTGGTTTACAAAAGATGCTTTACTAAAAAGAGAACCCAAATTGCCAGAAATTCCTCACCACCATTGCTTCCTTGATATCATAGCAATATGTCACAATCTACTTAATTTTTTCTGATTCTGTGAAAAAAATGTTTGTGACTTTTACAGCCTGAGGGGCTGCCCAGTTCTTCTGTGAAAGCAGAGACGGGATCCATGTGTAAATCATTCCTCCTTTTCAAACTGACCTTTTGCCACGGTGGATTAAAACCTCCGCTTCATTTACAAACATCAGCTTACTGAATAAGCTATTGAGGGCTGTAACTGTTGATTGATGTTAAGGCCATCTGAAACATCAAAGCAAAGGCTATTTATGAGGAAGGGTTGAAAAACATGGCAACTTGCCTCTCTTCCTTTCTAGCCATGTGCAGCTGCGATGGCTCAATCAGTTCAGCTTCTGTGAGTGTATTTTAGAAGTACAGGTTGCAACTTTTATGGGCTGAAGATTAAATACCAAATGTAGTCTCGATGGCAGCAAGCACCAATCTCCTGATTCCTCAGAGCTACAGTGCCACTTACTTCTGTATGGAAGCAGAGGCACAGGAGATGATGGGGAGGTTAGACCCAGGTTTTGAAGCATCGGGGTTGGATCGATGTTGAAGGCAGTGCGTTAGCATAGTCCTCTGGGCTGTCTTACTCCTGCAATTAAAATCACTGGCACGAGAAGCCAAAATGGCTTTATCAATATCATAAAAATAATATAAAATCCCTGCTCATTTCTAACTTTATGTTAGCAGAGAGATCCCTTTATCCCCTCAATCCTAGGACCTAAATCAAAGATGTCCCCTTGAGATTATCTCCCTCAGCTTTCCCAGGCTGCAGATCCACAAAAAACACCAGCCAGGATTTTTCCCCTATCAGTTTAGATTTTCCTCAGTCCCATTTGAATCAAAGTGGTNTTCTTCTTTTTTTTCCTGGTAGGTTGAAAAGATTAGAAGGAGCAATTCATTTTTCAGATAAAGTATTTCACTGAACACCTCCTAGTCAAGAAATGGGATGATTGCAATAGATTTCAGATTCACACAAGCAACTGCTCTCTATTTTTCTTGCAAAAACCAAACAAATACGCAAATCAAAGCTATTAGTGGCTTAGATTCTCATCAGAAACCATAAATAAACATGCAGTTTATTCAGAGGAAACACATTTTGGAAAAACTTTCAGCTTTCAAAAAGGCTACAAAAATGTGCAAAAGGAGAGGAAAACTAAGGCAGTTTCCTCTTGCTCCCACTCCTTTCATAATATTTTACCTTGACATTTGCCATTTCACAGATGACTGATGTGCACCAAAATGGGAATATTTCCATTGATGAGAGAGGATGTGCACAGCCCAGATGAATACTTTTCAGGGTGGTTCCCTTCTGTGTTTGGCTACTGACCTCACAAGACTATTTTCAACTGTGAATGACACTCAAATATAGCTTGCAGGATATGCTTGGCTAAATATAGCAACCTAAAGCAAAAAAGGCATTTTTATAAAAATGTACCAAGACATCAATTTCACCAGGCATGACAGCCTTTCAACTTTGTTTTGCAATCAAGAAAAAGTTTGGACAAATTAGTTAACAAACACACTCTTATGATGTTGACCATGGGACGGTAATGTTACGTGGTCTCTCTAGTTCTTTTCCTTGCCATGTGGGCAAATAGCTCAGATCTGGAAGAGAACACCGCATTTCTGTTGTTAATTATGGGAGGGAGCTGAGCCTAGTAGACTTGGAGTTGGTTCAGAGCCTTTACCTCTGTCAAAGGTTGTTTTTGTGGTAAAGCTGCTTCCTCGAACCTAGGGGTAGGTGTTAGATCCCCAAAATGGACCTTCCCTAATTACTGTTGGGAGAAGCAGTCTGTTTTGCCTGCAACCACAAGTCTCACGTCACTTCGACCCTTGGTAACATCCTCCCTTAAGTCCTCGCACTTTCCCGCACCTCAGATCCCTCTCTTGGCTACATACCTTCCTTTGAACTTAGGCTGAGCCACGGAAAGAGAAAATGAACATGTAACCTCATGGAGCCAAAGAGGAGATACTCTGCCACACACAATTTCTTACAACTTTCTCAAAAACTCTTAGCTATGTCCTTGTCTTGCCTTTTGAACTAATGTCCTACCTTAGGTCCTTATGTTTCCATCACACATAAATGCCAAAGGGCCTCCACCTCTTCATGTGAAGACTGCAGGCATTTTTCACTTTTCTAAGGCAGTCCAAAGAAAAAAATCAAATTACAGGCCCAGAACATTTCAGTAATCTTCAGGTGAAGGTCACTCGTAAGTGTGACTCGTAAGCAGAGCATTTAATTTGTACAAGGCTTTAAACATATGCTTAACCTTAAATGAGTAAATCCCATAGAAGGAGGGCTCATATGCTTAAAATTACAGATGGGCTGCAGGGTTTTGCTGGTTTGGGATCTTGGACCACAAAGCACACAAAGGAGATCTGCCAGGCTTCAGATGAACCACAAGGGCAAATTTAATCTCCTTAGAAATGGGCAGCTGACTTGATACAGATTTTCTGGTGCACAGATCAAAGAATCAGTTGTACACTGGGCTGGCTTGTGTCTCCGTGTGTGAAATGGATGGAGAAAAATGGAACCAATGTAAGAAAACAATGAATGGGGTTTCAATCTATGAAAGATTCCCTACACTTGGTAAAGAGACTCTGCCTGTTGGCTAGTAGCGAGGACTGGGGAATGCAGGAATTTTGTTGCTGCCCTGCGACTGCTTCAGACAAACCCCCAAAAGTGCCACAACTACTGGCCTGAGCAGTTTGCTGCCAACTTCTTTCACCTCCCTGGAGAAAATGGGTTCTTTTAGCCTCCTGGGAGAAGTGGTTAGGCAGAAGTGATTCCGGACGGGAGAGGATGGGATGGCTTTTGTATTCCCAACATCTGTACGGCATATATGGCATAGTACAATGCAAAGGGCTTAAGCTGACAAGTTGTGTGGCTCTCTGAGGTCGCTGTTGAAATCAAAGAGTAAAGAAAAAAGCTGGCTTTGAGGCTTCTGATCTGTTTGGACTGTCTCTGCTGTAGGCACATGACACGCTGCACTGCTCCTCGCATAAAGGAGTCAGAGATACATGCTCTCAGTAGCGTAACTTCAGATGACATGGCCTGACCAGGAGGACATTTCCATCAGCCTGCCTCCTTGTCCCAGAGGAGATAGGGTACAACTTTGTGCCTACTTGGACCGCTTGATCTAGGGAGTAAAGTAACATTGTTTGTGGGAGAATTTAAGCAGCAAGATTGAAATGTGCTCAGAGCAAGAATGTGAAGATTCGGTGTTTCTGTGAGCTGTCATAAACCAGGACTCTGTATCCTTCCCCAGACAGGACCCTGACAGCAATCAATAACTAGAAAAATGAAGCCAATTGTTGGCAGCAGGATTTAATATCTCTTCAATATGGTACTTTGTTTTATTTCTGTGTCTGGCTGTCATCTGCTGGGACGCGATCTGGGAGAACTGAAACAAAATCCAATTTTTCTTGAGTCTTCCACAGTAGGAGCAAGTCTATTTTGCACCATAAGGTGAGATTGCACACTCCACAGAATAACTGCTCTGTCCTCTGTTTGTCCCCCATCCCCAAATTCTTGAATTCCTCTAAAAGGTTAAACATAGTTCTGCTTTGATCTGGAAAATGAGATGTCTAACAGATTTTTAAGGATTAACTTTTCCAAGGTGCATTATTTAACTCATTACTTCGGTGCTCAGCTGAATTGTCAGATTTGGTTGCTGTTGTGACACTTGGAATAATTTCCAATTAGACACAACAGATTCTGCTGGGAAACCAGACATAAATCAGATAGTGCCGAGCACCAAAGCTAAAAGGGCAGACTAAGCAACACATACGCTCAAGGGTCCCCTGCCACTCTGCATGACTAGACATGATGAGATTTGCTGGGAGGTATGTGATGTGGGCCAGCAGTGAAGTGTAGGTGTCAAATTCTTGGCACGCTTGCCTTGCAATGCAAGGAGACACCAAGCAAATTCCTCAGCTTTGTACGAAGGCAGGGACTGTCTTAAGGAAAAACACCGGCAGTGCCCAGCTTTCTGCTGGCTCTGTGGAAAACAGCTGCCTCCTTCTGCAAAGTCACAACAATTTCCTTGCATTGGTGAGATACTGGCGTTATCAGCACTAGATGGCAACAAGTGGCACAGAAGCATCTGCTTGTTCAGAGCAAAACAAGATCTGAGAATCAGCAGCTCCTCTGCACAGAAATGATACTGTGAGTTATTCCGGCTGCAAATGGGCTTCCAAACGGTGCTTACTGCATGCAGGGAGGGATGGTGTATCCATAACTGAGGCTGGTTTACAGAGCTGTGCAGGACCCTTTTGTTCTGAGTGTTTAATGGGACAATCCCCACTTAATCCTAGACTCTGCTGTAATTTTCAGATTACCAGTTGAGACTGTTTATTTTGAGACTTCCAGGACTTTATACTACAGGGTTCTTTTTTCCTGTAATTTTGTATTCAGCCCTTACATAAAATGTCACTGTAGGAAAAAACAACAGATTACTTGTCTTACAGCATTGGGTAATCCCAGCTATCCTGCCACTCAGTCCTGCACTACACTGAGGTCTCTTCTCATGGCACAAGTGAGCAACAGAGCAAGTAAGCACACACTTATCCAATGTCTGGTACTGGAGGTACAAGACTTATTCTTCTGACTAGCTTTAAACATGAGTCCTCACCTTAAAATAAATATTATTTCCTAGTCTCAAAGAAGTCCTGCTACTGCAGACACTAATACTGATCAATGCCACTAGTCCTAATCAGTGTCAACAACAGCTTTATCTGGAATTCAGAAAGGTGATAAACAGATATTTTCGTGTTTCATTCACAAACTCTCCCCTCCCCCCATCAGGAAAATGTACGTTTAGTAAATACCTCCGATGACATGAAGCACTTTTTATTGTTTGAGTTACATGAATGTCATAGACTTAATTAGTGACACATTTCCCTAGCAGGAAATGGGAACCCATTAAAATATCCCTCAATTACTGCTTCTTTGCAGATGATCTCAATTTTGTTCATCTGCCTTTTCCTGTTGAGTGGTTTCAGCAGAGATGCTTGAGGAGCAGCAAAGGATGAACTTCTGCACCAGAGAAGTGCCGTTTGCAGGTCCTGCTGTCCTGCCACGCGTGCCCCCATCTCCCTGGGCCAACAGCCCCGCACCCTTCCCATCCTGGCCCTCCCCATACCGTCCCTTCCAACAAGAACTCTCACTCCATGGTCCCTCCATCCCTTCTTGCCTACCAACCTGACACCTCCATTTAGTATCTCAGTTCCCCAGTCCTACGCTCCCTAACTCGCCCTGATCTGTACCATTCCTCTGTCTCCAGAAGGAAAACCGCATCCATTTCCGAAACCCCAATCCTCTGGATACCTTGTGTGCCCACACCCCCGCAGTTCTGGCCCTCTGGTGCGCTGGTGCTTTCCTGTCACCTACAACTCAACAGGTAACATTCAGCCTTTCGACTTACAGTATCGTTTCCATATCAAGAACAAGCACAGAACTAGAAAAGGCACGAAGAAAGAGGATGAGCAGACAGAAAGCCTTTTAATTTGTGCAAGTTCAAAGCAATATGCTCAGAGGACAATGAGTATGATGTACTGCTCATTTCAGTTCAGGGCCATGTTGAAATAAGCTGAGCCATTTTATTTATGAATACTTAAGACAAGGAATAGAGGGATAAAAATCACTGAGAGGTGCAATTATTTTGACAGATGCTGCGAATAAGGTCCTGTAATTCCTCGTGGAAGGATTGCGCCGAGCGAATTGTAACGCAGCGATTCCACAAACAGGCTCTTTTTGGGGACTCTTGTGCCTTGATCTTAAGGGCTGGAATTGGTCCTTCACTAGGACTTCATTCAGGGACTCCTGAGACCTCATCAAAAGCTGAGAAATGTTGCATTATACTATCATATATAAAATGGGGCAAGAATGACCGCTGCAGTTTGGATTAGTGAGCTGAGACAGGATCTTAGCATCGGACTCTGTTCGCTTGAGCTCCTGATTGTATTGCTGTTGAACACATGAAAGGCACACCCAGACAGACACAAATGAGGCCTACACCATCCCAGGGATGGTGGGTGCTGTAGTACCTCCATGGTGTCATGGTCTGACAAATGAACAAGGGCAAGGGCTTGTGTATCCTTTTTAGTCAAAGGTGATCACTGAAATTCTTTAAGTCTCTGCAACTGCAGATTGAGAACAGTGTATCTGGAGAGTCGAACTCTTCCTCAAAACAATTATCCATGATTTATGTCATCTCTAGCTTTTAATCCTTTTCATAAGCCAAAACACATATTTTTCTCTTTTTTCAGAGTACCCTAGATTGTTAGACAAAGTTCAGAATAAATCCTTAAATCCCCCGAAATCCACCTGCTCTGAGATTCTAGCTTTAAACTCAAAACCAGGCTTGCTTTGTCCAAGCGTAAACCGTAAGCTTCTGCAGTGCTGGCCTGGAAGTCAGGGCTCAAGCTTTCTCGAGAAATTTGCCATTTGGGGATGAATATGGAGGGACATGTTCATTTTGAGTGAGGTCTGATTTTGTTTGGAAATTAAATCTATTTACACAAGCTCTTTGCAGCTTAACAGCTATCGTTAAATCTCTTGTAACGCCACACAGCATTATCACACCCGTTTGAGTAAGGTACTGGAAGCTGCAAACTCACATTTTCTAAATTCAGAAACTTGTTTACTTTCTTATTTGATAGCATCCTATCTTTTCTGATGCTTCATTTCTTCCATTTCCAGTTACAATTGACTCTTCCGTTACTTCAGGACCATCAAATATTGCAAAAGATGAATTACGCGGAAATAGATGTTTGGTACTTTGTTAATACCACTCAGCAGTAACAATCCAAAAAGCATTCTAAAGACTCTAAAGCCACTCAGAAAAATAGATAACATTCATTTAATTTATTTTAGTGATGCTGTTAGTGTCATCCTCAAATGTCATAGCATTTTCTCTTCTTTTAAAAGCAATTGAGAATCTGACTGCAATTCTGTTAGCCATTTTGCTACAACTGTTGATGTAGGTTGAAAGGATGAGTGTTTCTATTGTGCAGAAAATGTCACAATAGAAACAGCCTTGACCCAGAATACAGGGATCCTCCACCTCCTGAAACCATGGCATGGCACTGCAAACTGGGACTGGCCTGGGGGCTCAGACCCACTTTAGAATTAGACTGGGAGATGTCTTTGCCGAGATGTTTAAGAGTGTCTTAGTAATTTTTTAAGAATGCAACTGTCCCAATCAAAATAAAGAGGTTTTTTAAATGAAAATATCGCAATGTTCATGCGTATGATGCTTTCTTAATAGGAGGAAGAAGGTGCACCGTCTTTGCTGCTTGAATACAGTTGCTCACGTAATGACTTGTGAAGACATCTGGATATGCAAGCTGAGATTAAGGAGCTATCTGAGAACCCCTGCTTCCAAATGGCAATTGATACATAAAGTCCCATGGTGTGGAGACTGGGTCCTCAGCAACATCTGGGTCCTTAGCCGCAACTCAGCTCTCCAGATTGGTACCTGTTTTGCTGCACTACTTGCTAGTGTAGACAGTATGAGGTACCTGGGACACCATCTATTTTTCTGCCTTTTGCAGCATTGATTAATGTCAGCTAAAAGCTTTGCACTGACTTTCACATCCCATTGACAACCTCTGATTCAGATTTGTCTCCACAGACATAAACCCCATGTTCTACAGAAGAAAATAGGACAGATGAAAGGCAATGGGACTTTTTTATTTTTATCGCGTACTGGTTCTTCTAAATGTATAACCTGGTATTGATGGACTGCCATTTTTAACACTGAATATCCATCCGAGAATAGAAGACACTACACAGACGTTAGGAGACCTCTTAACATCAGCTGGATATATGAACTGCTTAAGACAAAGGACTTCTCCCGGAAACTCACATGGCCTCCCCTACGTTACAAGAAAAATCTATCCACATTTCAATGATAGAGAGAAGCAGTACACCTACAGCAGTTACAGCTGCTGCATTAATACAATATAATAAAAAACTACCTAGTATAAATTTCTACAACAGCCTTTAACCTTCCTCACAAAGCAGTCACACTACAGTTGAAATGACTGTTCTTCTGATGATCATGCAGTGACGTTCCACAGCTGAGTGTTGCGCACATTGTCACGTTAAGCAATCTTTCTTCAGAGATATAAACAGTCGGCACAAATGAAAGGGAATTACTGAACAGGTTTGTAATTAGCCAAACTAAGCACTACAGGTTAAGGGCACACATATCCCTTCGACTGATGATATAAACAAGCACTCAATTATATTTAAAGCATAATCAGAAAAAAATCATGATGTACACTGAATACAGGAAAAGCACTTCAGAAAGAGCTTGTATGAAACAAAATATTTACTAAGTGTCAGAGAAACCTACTGGTGGGAGATGTCTGACTTCCAGGATCACCAAGGAAATACCCTCTTACAAACTCCTTGGAGCTGTTGGGGACTTTCCAAGAATATTCTTAAAGTTAGTCCTAGCCTAACATATCTGCTTTTCAAACTAATGCTCCTCTGCTTCTCCCAGGTTCCCTCATCGCCCTACGCAGCCAGCAAGGAGACTCTGCCTGAGACCTTCATCTCTGAGTACAACATGGGAGCAGCTGATAGGGACACATTGAAACCTGCACACAAAAAACCAACACAGGCAGCAAACACACTGTGGTCCTGTGAAAGAGACCTAGTTATATCGTTTTTCATCTGCAATTAACCCTACAGATGAAAGAAGAAGGTATCTAGTCCAAAAGTGCTGATGAAAGATAAAGGTAAAACACAGCTAGAAAAATCTCCTTCTTTGCAGTGCTACCATGAGCAAAATGGAAAATCAAGAAACCAAATTTGATACGCTCTGTATCTGCCCTATTAGCCTGACACATCACGTGAGCTGTACTAGTGGAAAATTCAGTTTATACCAACAGGCAGGCATTTGAACACACATTTGTTAACCCACACTGCAGTTTTAATGCAAAGTTTTAGCAGCTTACGGGAGAGAGAAATAAGTGGAAAATATGTTACTTTGGAAGCTGAGCATTTAGAGAACTTCTGTTTGCAACAAAGTGCAGAAATAAACAACTTCTTGTAGATACTGCCCTCATGCTGCCTTTTAATTGAACTACATAGATCAAGGAGTGCTACAGGGAAGAGAAACACAAACCCGTGAGGAATTTAAAGGAGTTTTAGGGAGGAATTAGGAAAGTCGCAATCAAGCCAGGACACAGTTATAAATATCCCAGATCTGAGCACAACAATATAACGGATTTTCACATAGATTGCTTGCAACAGCTCTTACAGATACCTGGGCAGATCACCCCACTCAAGCCAGACCCCACATTCTTCACTCCTTTCTCGTACGTTACGGATGTCATTACAGATCCCTCTTGCGTGAGCCCCCATTCCTGTCTGTTATCCGTATGTGCGGATAGCACCTACACAGGTATCTCCAGCCAGGATTGCCCAGGATGTCTGGCTTTTATATGAACCACTGAGCCCTTCTCATTTGGGACTGATAATTCTTCTCGTTAGACCTGAACACACATTCTTAACAGACTCTGTCTTCAAAGAGGGCTGGCTGGCCCCAGGAATAAATCATTTGGTTATAAGCAGGCACTTCTGAACATTTTACCCACGGTGAAAGGAAAGCACTATGTTATGTTTTCTAATAAACTATTAACTGTTTAACTAAGTTTGTTCACGAACTTTGTTAGTCTCCCTCTCCTCACCTCTTTCCACCTTGCCTAGCTGTTTCATTCAATGGCTTCTTCTGCTTGTCACATTGAGTGTAATGATCTAAAAAACAAATAGCCACTTTACCCGCCCAGTGCCACGAGGCCTGAGCTTTAACTGTAGATCCCAGATGCTACCAGGTAATAAATAATTACAAGCACCATCTTCAGAAGAGCCCAAAACCCAAAAAGCAAAATTTGAGTCCCACTGAAGGCAATGGGAGCTTTGCCAGAACCTTCAACACTGGCAGGATTTCATCCAACATTTCTCTCACATTAAATTTAATTAGTGCTCGGTAATGAGGCACTCTTAAAATTCTCCACATCTGGGGAAAGAGAAACATGATTAGATTAGAGTGTACAGTTATAATTCACAAATTGGACTGTTAGAACTAGTTTTCCTCTGCATTTTTTCCCCTTCTTTGCCAGGAATAACATAATTAAACTCAGCGTCTCCACACATAATTCAGTCAGGAATGACTAAAGCAAGGTGGTGTTGAAGAAACCTGCTGCAGACTACTGAAATGGAGGCCTGATTTAGGGTTCTCATTTCAGATTTGATGAAAGTCAGGTTACCTCACATATGCTACTTTACAGAAGATTACAAATTAACCACAAGTCATCCAAGAACATGCCTTCAGATGGAAAATAAATCAAGAGGAAATCAGTCAAAAAGTAAACACCTCTTTTCTTCCATCAGGTTAATGAACACAGACCATTTTTCTTGCCAACAGTGTCCTCAGCTAAATCAAATGAGGTGGTGCTCCTGGGAAATGAGCACCCCTCAGAAAATCTCAGCTGTGAGTACACCAGAAATGTGTCTCTGGTCTTAAGACAGGACCCACAGAAGCCAAGGTGGTGACACACACTCTGAAATGCCATGCCACACCACTGCCTGCTCAGTCCAAATCATGGACTGGCTTAGCCCCAATAGCCAGGCTAGTTCAGCCTTACATTCATTTATCACAACATTGAATTCCCATTTGATTTACTGAGCATGCCAGACCTCTCCTCTGAGGATCTCCAGGTATTAGAAACTGAATAGAGGACAGCATCTCACTTATTTTCTGACACTGAGCTGCCATAAAAACGTACAAATACACACCCAGAAGTAGACGTTGCAGTGGAGTTACAGCAGTGGTTGTTCCAGAAAAGGGATTCTGGTGAGATTCCACCTAGGGGCTTCGCAGGTCCACGCAGGGATGTCCATGCACTAGGGAAGGAATAAGTAACAGTAGAGCGGGGTGGCATTCCTGGTCCAAAAGATGCTCATGGGATAAGCCCAACAAGAAGGTTGCACACATTTGAAGAAGAGGGAAAATGGGGTGATAAACAGAGGAAGTTCAGAAATCTGGCATATAATTTTCATATTTCTTGGAAAGAAAACACAAACAAAACAAGTTTATTTGTATTTGAGGATTCCACAGGAAGCTGTTTCTTTGATTTCCTAAGCAAGTATTTTCTTGGTCACGTCAAACTCCTTTAATATTCCAGGTCAGAAAAGAACAAAGACTGGAAGCTGAGCTCGACATAATACTGCGACATAAAAACGAAGTCAGACACTAGCTGTAATAATGGTTGGAAACATGGATTTTATTTCCACTTGCTTTGCTGAATAAGAGTTCCCTGGTTTTCATTAACATTTGGAAGAAATCATCCCAACTCCAAACCGATTAGAAGGGGAAGCCAGTAACTGTAACATGGATTATGGGATCACTGTCTGGATTAAGCTGACCAGAGAATGGCTACAAGCTTCACTTTCACAAAATACAATAGCTTCCATTTGTGAATGCAAACGAGTGAACGGCATAGTTACAGCTATATTATTTTACCCAGGACTATTTTTTCTTTCACTTCCCAGAGGATTACTGCTTTTGCTTAGAATAATAAGCAATAAAAATGAGTAGGCTGTAAAACCCAGTGATCTGGATGGATTTATCCCCAACCTGCTTCAAAACAGCTAATGTTCATGATCCCTGGTCATGAAGGACAGCGATAACAGACCATGGCCAGAAGTCTGCTGCAGTCCCGGGAAGGACAGACACTCACGGACTTCCACACTCACAGGATGCAGAAGGATGACTGTATAGGTTGCCTTCCTCAGCGAAAATTCACATTTTAAGATAGTTCCTGCCTTTCAGACGTCCTTTGCTATATCTGTGGGGGTGTGGAAAGGTGGTATTTTTTTTACTATACAGCCTAGAACAAGAAGTATTGAGTTTCTAACCTGCTTTTGCTCACTGAAAACCAAAATGAGCAATGACATTCAGCATAACCATAAGATCAAATGTCATAAATAGCCCGGTGCCTTAATTCTGCCCCGAAGATATCATTTTCATCCTCATCAAGGTATAATTGTGCATATCCACCAATGTCACAACCACAGGGAAAAAAGTCCACTTTGCATTTCACACACAATCTGAGATGCTGTCAGTCATGTTAAAGAAAACTTCTATCACTGTGTAGGCTATTTAACACAATCAGGCTCCCATACAATTTACATGAGTCTGTTATTGGCATCAGCTGAAATCTCACTAAAACCACAGAATAGTGGTTGACCTTGCATAAGCCTTTTTCTGCTTAGGAAGTACTTATCAAGAGTAAGTTTGCAATGAAAAGACTCATCTCACTTCTCCAAAATGCTTCTGGAAATATGCAACCTCCAGAAAACAAGGTGATACTTTATGCTCTGAGACTGATGAGCAGCTAAGCAAATGTTATTCTAACATTTCATGTTGTTACTAGAAAGAGCCACTCTGGTACGCAGACTTCCTTGAATTCTTGACTGCAATGGTAAATTTGGGGACCTGCTCCTTAGATACACCACAAATCACATCAAACTGCTCAGGACAAATAGAAACACACTTCTGAGAAAGCTCCCCCATATATATGCATAAAGCTTCTCCCTGTATAAAACCGATACATATTCATAAACCTTAATCCATTCCCTGGGGGAATGTTGAATATATAGCCTGTATGTCTTGCAGCCTTTCTCTTTCCCAGAACCTGGAGCACCCCAAGGAGCTGTATATATAATTTTACTGATTTGATAATATTATATTATAGACTTGTACTCTGTCACTGTCTGGCCAGGCTGTATGATCCAGAGGGAGTGAATCTCTGCAGAGCCTATTTCTGTTCCAAGCAGAGGAAGAGCTGTTAAAAATTAAGTGCTGTCAGTGTACCGGCCTTTTCTCAGGATCCAGGTCTGAGAACAGAGATGCTTCCCTCCAGCAGGAGGGCAGGGAGTCTGAAACTCGAACAATTGCTTCTTTTTTCCGCAGGACTTTTTCACGCCAGTGTAAGAGCATGCCTCTCTTTCCAATTCTTTTCAACTCCTCAGAGAGCAATCACCTCTTCTAATGGAAGTGATGCCAAAACTCCCGGGAGTGCAAGCATGGCCCAAAAGAATATAAATCCTTCTCCCACTTTCTCTCTTAATCTCCACTAAATCCCCTTACATTACGCTGAATTTGATAACAGGGAGGGCATTAATATTTCTGCAGATGATAAGAAATAAGCTGCCCTCAGTTAAACAGCCCCTATTATTTATATCCATGTGAGCAATCATCATGGTTCAGAAGATGCTGGCTTCTCTGGCTTTTTGTCTTTTTTTTTTTTTTTAACCCACTTGCATATTTCAAATAAACTTGTGAAGCTGGGGACAGAACTTATTAGAGCAACGGGAAAAGCCCGATGGAACAAAGCTGATCCAGAACATGGATTGAGGAATATTATATAACTATAAAATGTTTCCCAAAAGCAAGTGAATAGTGCCCTGAATCTGCAGAGATGACATCACCACCTCCTAAGAACTTAATTCCCACAGATCCATTGTATCTTATTATTATTTACAGGGAAAGCACCGAGTGAGATTGTCTCCAAATCGCACGCTGTGTGCGGCCATTAGGCTTAGGAAGTGCTGTTGCCTGTCACGGCTTCAGTGACGGGCTTCTCTTTTATTATCAGTGCCGCTGAGATGTGGATCCCCTTCAAATCCACCTGCTTCTGCGAGGGGGGAGTTGACTGTTGTCGATGGCTAGGTTTTTTTGAGCAACACTCACCTGTCAGGAGAGAGTACCTGAATGAAGGTGGAAAAGGATCTTTAAATATTTTGTCCAAGCCACAGATGGGAGCATTAAAAACCCAATTAGAAAAGTACATTTTTTTCTGTTCTCACCTGAGCTGAAACATTAGTCTGAGTTGTAAGTATGGATGACACAACCCCAGGTAAAACAAAATTCATGTAGCAATTCAGCAGGAACTGTTGATGAAACAATTACCAGATAAATTGCCCGAATCTGCATTTCTGAGGTACAGGTCTGATTGTCCGGCAGTTAAATTAATGGCCAGGTGAAAGCTCAGGGCTCAAATGATTCAACAGAATATTAATTTGCCATCAGTAAACACATACAATGGGAGTTAGATGAGGAATTCCTTGTACCTATTGAAATTAGCAAGATCTGGGCAAACTATCTGTAATAATTTCGTTGATGAATGAAACTCTCCTTGGCAGAGAGCACACGTTATAATTTTTCTGAATGTGCTTATTATTTTAAATTGTTTGTTCTATCATTGTCTCAGCAAATGAAGGGAAATGCATTGTTAGGAAATAAATACCTGTGGTTATTCAATCTGTACGTTTAGTCACAAAAAGTGCATAATTTTCTGTTCCCGAGTAGAAATCTATTCTTCCCCTGCAATATTTGCTAAGTGTTTTCCTGCAAAACACAACACTTACGCAAATAAGCATAAAGAAGAAACAGTAACAAGCAAAACAAGGGTTTCCCAGTCAGATTATTGCATACTTTTATTTCTGTTCATCTAGCCACTACACTGGGTAGACCTGCCGACATGTTTCATTTCAAACTATGAATTGCATCCACTAGTCAATCTATCTCATGTATCCAGATCGTTCTTCCCCTCAGTCATCCTCATTGTCCAAGAAGTGAACCTGCAAATTCCCTGTTGCCCTGCAATTTCAATAAATTCAGTATAAATCCAGCTGCAAAGACTTCACAGCATCAGGCAGGGAGATCATGTTAATAATTTACATCTGCAGTGTTTAAGCCATATAAATCTCTGCAGGAATGATCATGTGCTCAGCTCTGGCTTCAAACATTACTATGCAAGGGAGCATAAAGTCAGACGAGCAAAGGGAAGGTGTCTTTCCTCTCCTCCTCCTAAACGCTGCCCGCTGCCCTCTCCCCTCCCTGGTCATGTAACTGATTTTTGTCTGAGCCCTGGAG
This sequence comes from Fregata magnificens, assembly GCA_013389945.1. NCBI lineage: Eukaryota > Metazoa > Chordata > Aves > Suliformes > Fregatidae > Fregata > Fregata magnificens. The sequence continues at coordinate 137,670 of WAAD01040974.1, read as the reverse complement.
AAGCTTTTTGTGTAGTGAAGTGAAGAAATAGCCTGACAGACTGCTCCCTGTGTCTAATCCTGCAAATCAGGACCAATAATCGTCTTAACTGTTCAGCAGATCTATTTTTAATGAGTGCCACCCACTATCTGACTTTCGGCTCCTGATTCCAGATGTGAAGCTATTGGCTGGTGGCTAATACTGGACTTTCGCTGGGACCGTATAATCCGTCAGGATTATTCAGTGAGACGCTTCCCTCTTCTTCTTACATAACCAAGGGGACCTTTCTTATTTATCATCAGAATCGAGTGTTTTCTAAATTCAGGCCAGAAAAGCTGTTCTCTAAACTCACCCACTGTACACTGGTATTTATCCATTTATAAATACAATATACTGAACTCAGATAACTAGGGTCCTAATTTTAGGGCTTTCAGCTTTTCAGTAATTGTTGCAATTAAATCTCAAATAATAATATATTTAACTTTTCACTAGATTCAAATTTTCTCTGGGAAAAAAACCCCCAATTTTAATCATAGCCCAAACCTTATATAACTCTTCAGGATATGATTCATAGTACAATTGCATCAGATGACAACTGCATTTTGAAAGATACACACACAGACATTAATGTTGTCTGCCAGAATATCAATTTTCTTTGACACATATAAACTCACACTGCCTTCCTTTGACTGAAGGAAGAAATCTGTCAATGTTTTTAAAGTTCATTATGAAATACCTCCGTTGCGACAAGAACTGAGTGGGAAGATTTTTCCTGTTCCCTGAAGAACTGTAAGATTTTGGAAATGTTTCATGTTGTGCATCAGGACAATCTATCAACACTTTGAAAATCTTCAAGGAACAGAAATCAGATTTCTTGTCATCTGTTCTGTGCAGCTGAGAAATTTCGTTCCTTTAATTTGAAAACATTTTGTTCCTATTTGAAGCATTTACATTTTTTGAGCTGGAGATATTACCTAAAATATTGAAATAAAAAATTAATGCCTTCTAGAAAAACACCAATTTTCTTATTTTGAAAATTATTTTTAAAATCATTACAAATTAAGGCAAGAAATTCCTTTAAAAATTGGTCATTTACCAAAGGAAAAATTCTATTACTTTCAGGTAAGAATTTCTCAGGGTGACTATTTCTTTAGGAATCACTAGGTCTGTGGACTCAGTTACCTGTATTATAGCGTCCAAATTAAAATAGTCAACCTGAATAAGAGCCAGAGAGAACTACTATACCTTGGCATTGTCCTACCAGTGCATTATCCAGGGGAAGACAGGGAACAGTGGAGGGCAGCTGGCTGTGTTATCTGTTTAATGAAGTAGACATATGTTTCTACCCAGGAATCTTACAAATATTAAATATTCCTCACAGTTTAATTAAGGAAAATACTGCTACATGATTTTATTTTATGGAAATTGGAAGTTTACAGAGACAAAAGCTGTCCCCATTTTGACTGTAATGTTTTTGGCTTTTCCTGTTACTCTCTAAAATCTCAATCTAAAAAAAGAGGGATCTTTTCTTTACAACCCTTCAAAAAGAAAATATTTTTTTTAAAACACCCACTCAATAGATAGTCAGAAGTGTAAGAACCAAGGGATTTCACAAACAAAAGCATTAATGAAATATATGTGTCTGGGTTTGACTTTTGTAATTGAAAACAGAAAGCATTTCTGAGATTTCTTGACTACACCTATGTCTTTCCTTCACACCTTCCTTCCCATTCTGTCCCACCAAGTATTTCTGCAGTGACCTGCACATTGCTGATGCCAGCCACCGAAAAGAGCCTGCAGAAGTTTGACACGTGCCCTGCCCATCCAGAGTTGCTGTGAAAGCTTTGTAACTCAGTCAGTGGGTTCACTCAGGCAGCCAGGGGACACAGACAGAGCGGGTGATTGCAAAAATGTGTTTCCTAGGAAACCAGAAAATCCTGAAAATGCAATATCGCTTGATGAAAATAGTTCATTCAGTGCTTTAACTAGTTCCTCTAGATTTAATTTGGTCTCAATGACAAATTTTTTTAAATTTTGAATCTTTAAGTAGAAAAAAACCCCTCATTATACTTTCATCCACATTTTTACAGTTATGTCACAGATAGTTCATAGGACTTGGACAAAGATACAACAAAGGTTGCTGGCAGGACTGAGCTTTGATCTCCTGACCTTCTAGACCAGTCCTTCAACCTTTCTTTAGATGATTAAGATTTTTTTTTCATAAATTCTGTGGTTCAGTTTGAAGGTTCAGGCTTTGTCATTATCATGTTTCAATGACTGCAAGGGATTTCAAACCTATGGCACATATGTACCAGCTACCACAAGTTAGTCACACAGCTAAATGCAATGAGATTGCTCTGTGTGCTTTGTCCTTGATTTTCTCTACATTAAGAGTTCGAGATTTTTTTAACTCGTGCATTTTTAAAAACATTTGGTTAATTTTGAAGGGTCAAGTAAAACGTTTTCCCATGCTTTGCATTGAATGTCATTTGAACAAAGGCCAGAACAAACAATTATGAGATGTGGCAAGAGATTATGGGTGTGCAATCAGTGCCTGCTTAGCAAGTTTGGCTTGGGAAGAGCTGGAAGCAGACGCCACGACTCTTGTTGTTACGGTGCTGTCTGAACGAGCTATCACATACAATATCTTTTGTTACTCTAGGACAATCCCTAATGGACTGAATCACTACATCACTGTAATCTGATTTAAAATGAGAAATAGCCATAAACATCTGCTGCATCACTGTCCAGTTTGGCTTTACTAAACTCCTGGGTGTATTGCAATGAAGAAGCCACCATCTGTTGCTGAGGTCTTGCCCTTTCCATCTTCTGTGCCTCTATTAACAGCCTCCAAGAACAAGAAAATCCGTAGAATGACTCAGAGGTAGAGCAGGACTCAGACCAGAGCTCAGTGGAAGATGTCACATTGCATGGTAGGTCAAAACATCCATGCAGTCACTTACAGCTACCCACATACTCCCACATAAATACATGAGTGTACTTGGAGAAGCTCTGGCTGTGGAGTCATCCCACAAATATCTGTGCTATTTGCTACACTTCCTCCTCCAAAGGATCATGGCAACGTGGGTCATATTTGGAGGAAGCTAATTGACTTTCCTGAGCTAAGAAGGGGATGAGAGAAGACTGACTGTGAATCTGTACTATGACATAGGAGTAAAAGCGACCCCGGTTGCCGTATATATCGGTATGTTCATGTCATCTTGCTTATTTTTCTACTGTGAAAGAACAGAAACTATAAGAGATCCATCAGCAGCTTTTTCTGGCTGCTTCCAGCTATGCTGTTATAAATATCATGGATCTGGAGAATGCCTAGTATTTCCCGACCTTCCCAGTCAGGCTCCAACTCCAGTGAAACTCATGGGCAAGAGCAGCAAGTAGCAACATAGACCACTTTTGGGGTTATGAAAGACCCTTTGCCCTGACTGGCCAAAGATTTTCCCCAGCGTTTTAGTTCACCCTCACGCATTCATTCTGGATCCCAGTGTTTTCATTTTCCAGCGACTTTTGCCAATGATAGACCTCAAAAAGTAATCAGGGGCATTACATTGTAGAAAGAAAAATGACCCAGAGAAACTCCTCAGCAAAATGTCTTCTAAAAAAACCCCTGTTAGCTATACACTGAATTAAAAATAAAACACATGCATGACAGAAAAAGAGAGAAAGGAACGAGTCACTTGCCTTCGCTGTTTGGCTTCTTGTGTATTGGCTGTGTTGTGCAGAATATATTATTCAACACCCACACCCCCAACATTTCACTTTCACGGACCTAAGGGCCTTAGGATTTCAGCAGACAGTTCTCACACAGTTGTTTCAGTCTTAAAATCTCTCTGCTAAGTAAATTTACATAATCCAGTGACAGATCGGACTCTTACTGTGTAGGCAGAAGAAATAATCAAGTACAGGACAGAAAATCCCAGACACCCGCATGACTTTACTGCCAGAGAAGCCAGTCGGTTTCTTAAATTCCACAGAACATGTCAACAAATAGCAATAAGGTAGTGAACTACTGCACGGAATGGCTTGATGGCTACTCTAACACAGTGCTTGGCTTGTCCAGCTCGGGTCTAATCTTTCATCTTTGTGGTCAGAGAAAAAGGAAATGCAAAGTTGGCACAAGTCTTGCAGGAAGATTTTGGGAGCAAGAGAGATGTGTTTCATCTCTATTTCATCTCTCATTGTATATCTCTTTGGTAGTTAAGTGGGACCAGTTGTGCAAGACCTTTTTTCCTTCTAGTTTTCCAGAGGCTGATTCTTTTTAAAATAAGGTCTGTTTACATCTGTTACAGCTCTCTGACCTGTGGCACACAAGTTAGCACATCCATAGCACAGGCAAGGCCTGCAGCTCCATGCTGGGAAAGGCCACTGCAGCGTCTTGATACCAAACTCGCTCTCCCTTCCCGCTGAGGAAGTCATGGAGATGGGACTCTGCTCCCCGATATATACTTTCTCCTAATTACAGTGAAACCCAGACCACAACGTTTATAGGTTTCAAATGTCACCTTACAGAAATCCTCCTTGTGGCAGTTACCACAGGCTCCCCAAACCCTGTGGGAGACATCTGTCTTGTGTAGATGATTAAATACAGGAATGGTAACGTTGTGCAATTCAACCTCCTTCTCCACAGAAGTCAGGGCCACCCCCAGAGAAGCTGCCTCTCTTCCTGATGGTGCATATAAGAAGAGAATTGAAGCTGATCTTAGCAGACCGATCCGTGATGAGCATTTCAGCCCAAGACTCTGAAGTCTTGACTTTGCTGAAATAATAGGTAACAAGCTCTCAAGAGCTTAATGAAGCCAAATCTCATCCCAGTTCACCGTTTTCCAAGTCTAGGGCTATTACATTTGTCCGTGATACTTGTAAACAAGAGACAGTTTCCCACAGATAAAACAGTCATTAGAGCCAACAGACTGGACTTACCTAGATAACTTTCCTTCTCTTCCAGATAAGAGTGTGAAATAATAGATGAGCAGATACTTCTGCTGTTCACATTTACAAACAAACTGGCATTCGTTATGTTCTCCGCCCCTGCCTTAGAGTCACCGCTCTAAGTGAGAAAAGCACATCCATCTGTCCAAAGCCTCCAGTGTGCCTGGATGGAAGGAAAGGGGAAAAAAAAAAAGCAACCAATCTTCAGTGCAAGGGCTTGGGACATGCTGATACAGGTGTGATCCTTAATATCCTGTGACAAATCATGGGCTCCAGCTGTTCTCCAGGAAATGAGAGGGAGGTCAGTGCCTGTGCAGCAGATACTTGGCACCTGATAGGTACTGCTCCCTAAAGAAACAAATTGAAAATGTTTTCTTACAGGTGTTAACATCTGTGTTAACATCTACCTTCCTCCCCATGTCCTGCCTGCTTTCTGGCTTTTGTTTTGTAATGTTGCCTTGTTGAACCTGGACCGCTGTAGGCTTTTGCAGCCTTGGGCAAACATTAGCAGACTCTCCCTTGTTTCTATCCAAACTAACTTTTTAATACTTTTTAATTGGGTTATTTAGCATAATGTCACAGAACTACCTTTTCAGCTAAGGACTAACAAACTTTTTAACAGATTTTGTCTCCCTTGTCTTGTTTTTCATTCCCTGATTAGCAGTACCTTGCTCAGTGCCTTATGGAAAAGATGTTGCAGAAAGGTTACTGCACCCCTCAGACATGNCCCCCCATATTTTTCTCTATCCCTTGTGATTTTTTTTCCTCCTCTTCTCATTTTACTGTTTCCTTTGATTTTCTGTCTTCCTTATCCTTTTCCTTTGTCTTGAGTTGCAGGTGCCCTGCAGTACCCCCAGTCCTTCCAGCTGCTTTTGTTTTTCAAACCCCTGCAGCTGCAGCCAGGAAAAAAGCAGGAGGGATGAGAGTCCCGCAGTCGTGTGCTGGGAAGCAAGAGGGAAGCCAGGAGCCAGAGATGGGCAATCTGACCGAGGACTGTGAGGGACAACAGCCTTGAGAAACGAACACACTGTGAATGTAATTCGAAAACGTAGCTAAAAATTATAACCAGAGAAACTGAGGGGGCTGGGGGAGAAAACTGCCATTTAATTTCAGTGCCTCCTGGACTCCTCACTCCCTTAAGACCCTTTTAAATTGAGTTAAATCTTGTGGTCCTCAGACAGGCAACTTTCCCACCGTCATTAAGTACCCTGCTCGCACACCTCCTGAAGGATGCATCAGGCCCTGTTTCCACAATGAAGAAATTATTTATTCCACACTGACACACCAGATGGACATACAGATCTCCAAAGATTTTAATTCCAACACCCGTCCTCTAGTTTGTTTGAAGCAACCACAGTAATGAAAATAAATGCCTTGGGCCTGACAGAAAGCAGGCGTTTGATTACATTAACAGCTAGTTTTCCAGACAAAAGCGGTAACAAATTAAATAGCCATCTGAGATGTTAAATAACAAACCCGTGTATTCTGGCACAAATTGCCATCTGTGGCTTGCTCACTGAGGGTTCAGGCTTCAAAGGCACGGCGTGCCTTAGCCCGCATCCAGCAAAGCATGTGAGCGAGCAGTTAGTTTTAAACACATGTAGTAGCAGCAAAGCGCAAGAAACAACTCATATAATGAACGTTAAGCCTGTATTTAACTACTTTGCTACAATAAAGGCAGAAAATTCAACTGAACATTTAATATATATATGAACATCTAATATATATGTGAACAAGCACCTCCTTAAGTACAGCAAGTGATGAGTCACTGCAAATTTGCACTATTGGGAATAATATCCTGCAGTAGATACAGATAGCCTGTGTTACTTTACAACAGTTAATATTTAAACCTGAAGCAATAAAATTACAGTAATTCAGAGAAAAGATTGGACATGAATTTCTAATATGATTATTTTAGCAGACGTCACAAGCAATGTTTCTCATAAAGGGTGATTTCATGTTTCTGAGGCTCACAAGCTCCCGTGTCAACATTTGCTCTGCACAGCAATCCAGTTGAAGAAAGTCAGTTCTGAAACATAAAATCCTGCTTCTTGAGGTCTCACAGGTTACTACCCAGGTGTCCAAGTTCCCTCCACAGGAGGTAGCTTTGTGTGAAAATCTTCACGCTAAAAATTGTACCCTTTAAAGGAAAAGCTTTAGAAGTTAAGTTCCTCTGCTATATTCCCAGAAAGGATGACTCCAGTGCTCAGACTACAGTTGTGTTGACATATGAAGTGAATGAGTGATGCTTTATGTTGTCTTCCATATATAATACTTGGCAACAATATGCAGGTTAATGTCTTCGAGGCTGGGAAAGTGAGAAGTAAGAGTACCCCTGAGAGTGCTTCCAGATACAGTCACAACATACATTCTCAATAGGACCGGGGTCAGTTAATTTTATAAAGATCATTTACAATTCAGGCATTCTCCTGCCATCTATTCTGTGTTCAAAAATTATTACATCTATTCCTAACCGCAATAATACATTATGCAAGTCAATCCCTACTTTGCAGACTCAGCATATTACTGGGTTGCCTGAACGGTTGCAAACACTGTGCAAACGTCCTCAAGGGTTTGATCCTTTCCTACATTGGTACCAAAATTTCCGTTATTTCTGAAAGTGCAGGATAAAGCTCTAGTTTTGTGGTTGTGGGCCCCCAATCAGACTGCTATGCAAGGTGCTGCACAGCACCACAAGTTCCCATCTTTACAATCCAAACTCTTTTAGTATCTGTAGCCCAGGGGTGTAAAGAATATTATAGCATGTCTCTTGAAATTAAGAGGAGAGCAATAAAGCTGATGGGAGAGCTGGAAAACATCACTTACAAGGAAAGAGTGGTACTGGGAATGTTTAGTCCAGACGCTAAAAGAAGTTATAACAGCCTTAAGCTACACGAGATAATTTTGCTGACTGCTCTTCTCTTTGCAGTTCTCCATATCCACTGGCGATGGGCAAGAAAGAGCGGGCTTGAATTGCAGAAGGGAGTTTGAAAAAAACCCAACAACTAACTGCCTGCTTTACGAGTTCAGCACTGGCAGCACAGGAATGGATCAACACGAGACGTTGTCAATTTGCCATTACAGCAAGAGAGGGAATGGACAGCAAGGGGATCAATTTAGGCAAGCATCTGCTAGAAATGGGATAGAAATAGTTTAAGCCTGCTTTGGGATCAGGCTTACGTGGCCTCTAGAAATTCTTTCCCTCCCTATTTTTTATTACTCTGTGTTAAGTATAGCTGGAAGATTTCTGCAGTCCCCCTAGGCATAGATGATTCTGCAACTGCTCAAAGGCAACAGTATTTCTCCCAAGGAGACTCTCACCCAGCAACAGGGGATATATGGGTTGTGTTAACTATTGCTGTGTTCCTCAAGGAAGTAATTCATGTAAAGTGCAGCATTAAGTATCTCTCCCTCGGTTTCTTAACAAAAACAGTTGTGGTAAAAGCAAACTGTTAGGTACTCAGAGGTCTGTGGGACAGTCTAAAACGGAAATGCTTTACAACTAGACTTATCTCCTACTTATTCCAATCCACAAATAATTTTCAGTCCCACCTAATGTTTATAAACCTCCACAGTCACACTGTCCTCCATCCTACTGAAAACAACTACACTACATGCACATTTTTCCCCAGCATGTGTATTTTTTGCCAGTGTGTAGCTTGTGATCTGGGTACTTGCCAGACTGCTGGTGTCTCCAAATTTATCGCATTCCCCTTGTTCTGTCCCTCTGAGGTACTCACATTAGGCTGAAATTATAATCTAGGTATTTCGTTTTGCTCCATTATGTCACCTATTTTAAAAAGACATCCAAAGAAGGAGGGGGAAAAAAAAGAAACAATTATTTTTTGTATTTGGAGCACATCACTGGAACAGACAACGTACTCTTGATCTACCTGCTTCTTTCTTTCTGTTTTACAATTTCATTATTTGCTCTTGATATAACGCATGAAGAGACACAACAAAATCCAATGGGAGATTTACAGCAGCGAGAAAACTAATCACTGAGCAAACTTGCAGTGTGAGGAGGGAATGCTTTGGGTGGCCGCAAGCTAGTGGGATTGACACAAGACCAACGGGATCAGTTTGGTGACCCTGTTACACAGATCAGAATAGATGCTATAGATCTCTTTGGTTACAAAACTCTCTCCGGTGCTCCTGTACACACAGAGGTATAGGGACAGGTATTTCACAGTTCTGTTAATGGAGCAAGCTGAAGTTTCTCAGCTGGTCTTTCAGAATAGCTATTAAGGACAGAGCAATAAGGATGCTTGAAATAGTACTAATGCTGGGAGACTGTCACATACTCTATATTTTAAGTACTTAAATTCTAGTATGCTGCAAGAACACCATGTATTTGAGATGAAAAGTGTTGGCTGAATCATGATCTGCAGAAGCCTGTTGACAGGTAAGAAAGTGGTATAATCAGGTATCAGATGTCATTATACTTCTTAGAGTAAGCTGAAGTCACACGATTCCTTCATTCAAAAACTACTGTAAGCACTGCCTGTGGATATACTGAACTGCAAATGAACGCCTGGGCACCCTTGTTACTCCTCGTCATTGAAAGAAATGCTTTTATATTTAATTATGGCAGAGAGCTGGCAGAAGAACACGTCAGACACAGAGAAAGGTAAGGATTAGTTTCTTTTTGCTTAATGAGCACTGTGTTGCCAGTGTCAGGTATACAGAAAACCAATCTAGAGAGCAGTTCCACATACAATACGGGTCACCAGAAGTTAGCAAGCAACCTGAAGACAGCTCACTGCCCTGTAAAGACGGGCTGTAACTGAGCACTTTTAGTACTTAACAGTGCAGTCACAGATTGTCTGGTTCCCTGCTTATAAAGCTAGAGTTTGCTTGTACATCTGCCTTTCCTTTTTCCTTTACAGATCTTAAGTGGACAATAATGGTTAAAAACATGACTCCTTCCCCCAATTTCAAACAAAAATTAGCACTAAGAAATAAAACATATTCTTAAGTTATTGCAAAGGCTGAGTATTATAGCTACCACATAAATGGACTGCGATGCTGCTCAGAACTCTGAATTCAGACCAGAAACTGTTTCATTGTCACTTATTGTAAGAGAGATACGGCAGTTGTAGCAGTTTGATGAACTTGACAGAGTAACTTAATTAATTAACTTCTGCCTTGCTCACTATTCTGCTGTTCCTGAGACTGCTATAGCATCATTAGAAATCTCCGAGCACTATAAATCAGAAGAAATGCACCAGTGAAGTTTGTCTCTCCTCTGAATGCTTAGAAAACCCCACTTAAGAGGATGGCAGCTTGACTAATACCCACGCTTGGAACAACAACCTGTCTCTGAAGTGTCTCATTATTGCAGTCCTTCTTGAGTTGAACAACAGCTTTAGATGAGCAGAGATTTTCTAGTGGACTACACAGCAATTAACTTGCTTCTAGCCCTCAAAATGATAATATACCAGATGACACTTTTTTTAATAAAGAAGTTATTGAATTTGTTTTAAAATTGAAAACCTGTGACCAATTTGTCCTGAGTCTTAAAGAGAGACAGCTACAAAAGCTACATAATAAAAAATACTGGGAATGTTTTAAAATTCCTCAAAATGTTTTTTGTTTTGATCAGTGCTGGATAATGTGGGTGCAGCGCAGGGTCCAGGAGGTGCTGGCTCACACCTGCAGTGACCACAACATGCTCAGAGCATCTCCACAGAGGTCCCTGGTAGGGATGGGGCAAGAGGAGCACACCAAAAAGCATATCTTCAACCTAGTGAAGCCCTAGGCTACTGCTAACTGTGGTGGGAGGCAGGTCTGGAGGGTGAAATATCTTCTCCCACACATATTGGGCAACAGGGTGAACAATGGCAGGAATACAAGTACAAAGTGAGACCGTGCCATGGTCAAGAAAACCCATCCAAGAAGCACCACAAAGTCACCTCCAGTTTCTCAGTGGTCCTGAAGTGAATAAAAGTTTTCCATTCACTTTACTGGGCTTATGCTTTAAAAAATACACATACACATAACACGTTCACGTGTGACATACACATTGTCACATAATCTTCGACACTAAGGCTTGCATGACTAAAACTCCTTACAGTTAAACAAACACCACCTAATAGTATAATCTCTAAAATGTTGTGATTATTTTGCTGAGCAAGTCTGTAGCTGCTGGACCCAGGCTCACGACAGTCTGAGAGATAGGCAGAAGTACATGTTCCTTTTCTTTCTTTTCAAACTCAAATATAATCCTGAAGATATTAAAATATTCATGATACTAAATATTTAAATTCTTCCATCCTGCTGGCCTGAATACTTCTACATTCACCAAAAAAGAGAGAAAAAAAGAGATTTCTAACATATGCAAAAAACATACATAAAAAGCTAAACAAAAAAATGTGTGTTCAGCAAACAGAGGTATTTGGGAAATAACAGCTTTAGTCGAATGGTGAAAAAGCATTCCCTATGAAATAGAGATGAATATATTACAAAGGGATGACAATAAGAAATTACCTTTCTCACTGTATAGTGGCATACAGAGAACTAAGGGTCAGGGTCAGCTCCTTTTACAGACCTTAAGGGTTAGATTTTAAATTTAGACCCAGATTTGATTCTAGAGCTCTTCAAACTTCAGGGTCATACAGTCATATGCCAGAAGCCTGCTGTATTTTATTAACACCACATACTGTTCTTTCATAGAATATCCCAATGTGGGGATGGAAGGCATTAGTTAAACTCACAAATAGGCAACAGGCCAGTCACATTTGGGTATGACTAGAGCGCAGACCTATTGAAAATATAAAGCTACAGATCCTCACGTGAGATAGCTTTCCCTTTTTTTTAACATCTTATTCACAGAAAGTGGAGAGGGGAGAGAGAGGTGCGAGACAATGCATTGAAACAGACGCTACTGGAGAACCCAGATATAGAAAGCCCTCCTTGATGGGAATCTCTAAGCTGGTGGGTACTGGTGACTGCTACGCCCCAGGAGCAGGCTTCAAACCAGACTTCAGATAACTTGCAGGGTTTCAGATGAGGGAGCACTTGCTTATGAAGGCAACCGCCCCCCTCTCAACCAAGAAGGATATTCTTGAGCCATGATGGGTGACCTTTTAGCAGGGAACACTTACTTTGTGAAATACGTTTTAAGAACCACTAGACTGAGTCCAAAATCACCTCTTCTCTTTAGATACTTATTAACAGAGACATCCAGCTCCCCTCTCACACTTGATTTTTACAGGCCAGCCTTTATGTTTTCCAGAAACACGTGAGCCAGAAATATCCACAAATCCATGAAAAAATGTTGATGTCAGTACGCTGAATATAGAAAACACATGAGCAAATATCTTCCAGATATGTTATTAAAACTAAAGTAATAAAGTTTATCCGGCTCTGAAAACATAAAGACACAAAAAAGCCAAGCAAATAAAAGGCTAGTTTAACCTTGGCAGTTTGACTTTCAAATGCAACCCAAAGCATTCAAAACAAATGGAGCATTTCTTTCATTTCCAGCCACGTGAGTGATGCTGAATTAATATATAGGTCACATTTGAAAGCCTTTGCTCCAACATTAGGCCTTTGAATACAATTTTTTGTTCCTTATTTCTTTCTCCCATTCTCTTTTCTATAATCCTGAGGTATATGAGGTACTTTAATCCTTTAGATCTTCAAGGTTTTATTCACCTTGATACAGCTGCAACCACAGCATCAGGTCACTTTATTGCAATACCAAAAATTTGTACTATTACTCATCACGCTGTGATCAGCAACAAGAATTCAGAGCTCGTAGGGAAGAATTAATCAAGAGTAAGCCATTTTCCAGAATGGTTTAGAAATAAAATTCTTAGAATTTGAACTCACTGAGGGCAAATTGCCCCAAGTTATGAAATTTCAGAGATAACTTCATTTTTAAGATTTTATATGAACATGATATAGGGGTCTTGGAAATTTCATTACAAACTTCTAAATCTAAATATTTAGCAATTTTAAAACCTATGTATTTTATGAAATGTTTACAGTTTATACAACATTATAAAATGTACAAAATATGTAGACAGACACAGTTACGTGGAATATGGTGATTTTTTTTTTTCTGCACAGCCCTGTGGTGCCATGTGCTTCACATTTGCACCCATATTGCATCGGAGCACCCATGCACTCAGTGTGAGCAAAGTGCTGTGCCAAGGAGGGGGGACTGACCTTTGCACCGGAGTGAGCAGTATTCATGCCCACATGAAGCTTTTTGTTCTTTTGCTTAATTTGGTCTGCTGGAACTGATTTTGCTCTGACCAGTAGGGCATAGGCAGGAAATCAGCTTTTGCCAAACAACAGACTGATCTTTGAAAAAGCTGATGGGATAAGTAGTATCCTGAAAAGCAACTCTGATTGTGGCAAGCAGCCACACGTTCAGCTCTGACCCTATTGAAACATGATGGCAGGAACCTGAACCACTGGACAGAGCTTTGTTTCTCAACACAGCTAGTTAGCATAAACAACAACAACAAAAGAGGAGGGGAAAAAAAAAAGTGATTCTCAACCTTACACTTTGTGATGGGCTTGAACTGGATGGTTCATGTGCATGTTTTGAACCCAGAAATGCTCTGCAGAGAGGCATGCGGAAGGTGCATCTTGTTTCTGGGTCCCTCTTGGACTTTGGCACAGGGTGAAGAAGCAGAAGCAAAGCACTGGGCTCCTCGGGAGACTTAAGAGCTCAAGTATCTACGGACGGCAGCTACCTCCAAATGGGGATCGAAATTGAGTGTGGGTTTTTAGGATTGTAATGCCCTCATCCACTACCCATCCCCCCACCTCAGTCTCATTTTCAGTATCGATATCATCCTTTCTTACCCTGGCTCTGCCTATTGCACAGACTGCAGGAGCACTTCCACATTCCTTGATCCAGGTATTCCCTTTGGCTGCACCGTGATCCCACACTGCAGCAAGATCTGGCAACGTGGGGGACTCCTCCTCACACCATGGCTCCTGAGGAAGGAAACCTGCGTGTGCAGGAGGTACATGTTCTACACAGGGTTCGTGGTCTGGATCGTGAGGGGATGGGGATCCTGGAGTGCACCATAGGTTACTCCAGTAGGCAAGAAAAGGTGCAACCTCTGCACCTCTATCCTCTATAGAAAAAAATGGGGATAAGAGTTCCTTACCCCTCCTGAGATTGCAAAGGTACTTGCATTAAAGCTGGCAAGATACTGATGCTGTGATAACGGACCCATACAAGCAACTCAGACTGGAAGAATGTAATTCCTAGACAGCAATCTCTCTTTACTTCCTTTTCTGTCAAAGATAAGCTTCAGCTCTTACACAGTCAGTTCGTTCACTAGGACTTTCCATGCAATTTTCAAAACCTTTCCGCACTCTGCCCCAGAGATACTTAACACAGGAAAGCAAAAGGGGTGAGGAGCCATGTTACGCTGCTCTCTTTCCTCATCTTTCCTTAGACAAAAGGCTTAATATGAGCACAATCTGCCAATGTCACCCACATGACAGGGCTCTGCATCTGTGTGGCCATATGATTGCTTAATCTGCCTGTTTCATAAGATAATTACTGAATGAGACATTAATATTAGCCATAAGCCATAGCCTCACCAACTGCAGTGGCTGGTGTTTTGCTAGCATGTCTAAACTAGTCAAGTTCAGACATAATTCTGCAAGGAACTTTGAACTCTTCATTGAACATGGAAGTTTGAGAGGACAAAATTAGGACTGAGCCTGAAATCTGCTGCTTGTGAGCCCCGAGTCCACAGTCAGTACAACCCTTTTGAGCGTTAGCAACAGACAAGTCGGTGTGAATAATCCATCAGCCATTTAAATAACTTCCCCCTGATTTTTCTTGCTAATAGAAGAGCATTAGCTTTTTCAAAATAATTGTATTGAAATTGAAAATGTTGTGAAGTATGTTAAATCTCTTTATAGGAAATTATAACACTGAAATGTTATGCAGAAAATGATTTCTGCATTTTGTGAATCAGTCCTGCAGAAATGTTGAAGAGAAAACTCCCCATTCCTGCCTAGTGAGAGCCCAAAGATTTCTTAAAGGAGACAGAGCAGTGATTTTGCCTCCTGCATTTGTCAAAATCAGGTATGATATATCATTCATCATTTGTGAGATGTCTATATCCTATAGTGGGTATGCATATGTATATTTCTTTACACACACATACAAATATGTTCAACACAAGTAATAAGAATTAAGAAAAAGTCAGGCAGCGCTACACAGTAAACAACCATTCTTATAAAACACGCAGGAAAGTGATCCATACAAAAATGGCAGTGAGGAAATGTTCTTTATACATCATCTTCCGCATATACACTGCATGAAAATAAAATGCTTTTGAAATGACATAAATATGAGTATTTGTCATATTCCTCTCTCGGTAAATAACTGATCCTTGCCCATGCAGGAAAAATACTTTCATTCCTAACAAAATGCTTCTTTACGTGTTTTCTTTGGATATATTATGTGACTGTTACCAAAACCCAGCGCTACTCTCCTGCAAACCAAGCGGCCGTGATCCGACACCTCGGGATGTTGTTGGACTGAGAGGGTGTGAAGGGAGCCCCAGCCTCAGGTTTCAGCATTGTTAGGGGGCACAAAGGCAGGCAGGAGGGATGCAAGGGCAAGGCAGAAGAGCAAGATCATCTGCTAGGCAAACGACACCAAACAGGCCGATTTCAAAACAAACACGATACCACTGAAGAGATGGGCTCTTTGACGACAGACTTCTAAACCTCCTCTCCTGGAATGACTCTTTCCATGACTGAGGCACTAGTTTTAATGATGATCTCTCGGTGCTCGTGACCCAAGAGAAGACCTTAATCAAACCACTGCTGTTTGATTAAACCACTAATGAGATATTTGACAGCAGCAGGACTGTATATTAAAAGGAGGATAAACAGCCTTTGAGAAGAGAGGTATTTTCCTTCATTAAATGTCAGAGGAGAACAGTTCCAAAAACTGAGCAAAACCAAGACTTGCCAATAAAGAAAACTAATCCTCTGTCCTGCAGCTCTACTGATTCCAAAGAAAAATGACAAATTCACAGAACAGGATGTTTTAACAGGTGTTTGAGGTGACCCCAAATTTCTGGCCTTCTCTCCTCTTGTTGTTTGCTAAAGAGACAAGAGCTAACTCTTGCCAGAGAAGGTACCTATCCACAGCTGGCACAACCCAAGTGTGGATAGCTGGTGCAGCTCAGCGGCTGATTGCCTCCCAAACGCTTTGGAAGCATTCCCGCTTGGGTCCTGCTGGATAACTCACTGGATTAGGTCATTTTAGGAGCCCAACTTTCCTCCTCTGAAAGAGTAGGGTGTCTGTCATGGGTCAAATGACCCAGAATCAACTTTAGTAACAGATAAGTAAGAAACAACTTTTCCTTAAAAACAGTAAGATTAGCAACAGTGGAACCAAACTGCAAAAGGATGAAGCAATGAAAAATATTAAGACTGACAGTAGCATCCTCTTTAGATGCTATCAATGACAGCATTAAAGACAGAAATATAGACAATAAAGGTTCATTCACAAATGTGATGACTCCATTTGTTTTGCAATAACATTATTGTGCACAAATGTACAATTTTTAAAAGAACATTAAATATACAGTTTAATAAAAATGTGCCAATGCAATAAATAAATTTCAGCATCCCAGGCCTGATCTTCTACTCACTTAAATCTCTCTTAGCTGGTGTAATCCCATGGAATATAATAGCTTTGTTCTTGAGGGGATAAAATCAGATGGAGAAATGAAGTTACAACTGGAAATGATTCCAAAAAGTCACAATGCAACTTGCTCCCCTGGGCAAGGCGTCAGACAAAGTCAGAAACCGGCAGAAATCGTGTGTCTAGGTAAGAAGACAAATGAACAGGCAAAAATTAAAGGTCATGTTAATCAGCATTAGACAACACCATCTGAATACTTCCAGAGAGAAGTGACCAGGAAATTAATATCTAAAATCCAGAAATACCCAAGCAAAAAGTCATGGTTCACTATCCTTCAATATGTGTCTTCATTTTACCTCCAGCTTGGGCCAGACATTCCAGACTCTGCAACTTCAAATACACATGTGGACTTATTCCTCACTCATATAGGTATTAAAGCATTTATGTCCCTTAAAAAACTAAATTCTAAATGCCAGGATATCAAAGGCACTGAAAGTTTATTCACTGAAGCAGGCTGAGACAAAAGAAAGTATTTTAAACCCTATCACTTCCACATCCAGCATTATTACGACACAAACGTTGATCTGGAAGCACAATATGGAATATAAGTTCAAGGAAGAGATACCAGGACCCTAGAAAAATCACCCTTTTATAAGATCCGTGAAATCAGCTTTCTTAAATGAAGAATCTTAACTGTCATTCTGCAGCTAGTTTGCATGAGAGTTCAGTCTCTGATCAGATGGCAGTTTGTCTATTCATGCAGCATGAATTCCTTAAAATGAGCATACTACCCACCAGCATAGGGAAGGGAAAGGTTCAGCAGCAAACACTAGTGTAAAAACCAAATACTGGTGTCACTAGCGTAAACCCAGTATTTCCCGCTCCACTATGAAGAGAGTTTGATGTGGGAGAAGTAAAGTACAACTTACACAATAAAATAACGTTGGACTGCAGGGTGAGTGCTTCTGCACCAAATTTTATCATGCATTTTTCTCTACATATCAAAAGCAAACTTCCCTAATACCTGATTGCTTTAGGTTGTTTGGACTGAAGTCACTGTACATTGCTTTAATTGGTTTATCGTACTGTTGTCTTGGACAAATTCAGAGGTACCGAGTCCATCTCTTTTCATAAATATTACAGAGTTTCCTCCAAAACTTATTTTCTTATTATTTCTTTGTTGAGGAGCTCCTAGAGTTTCCTGGTAGAAGTAGCCCCTTATGTACTAGGTCTTGTGCAGACACATACTGAAAGATAGATCATCTCCCAAAGGCTTTAAATCTACAGAGAGAAGAAACATCATCAGTCTACAGATGGGAAACCAAAGCACAAAGGGTCGGATCTTCATTTAAGTGCATGCCTGGGGGAGCAGGAGCCTCAGGAAGCAAAAATGAGGTTAAACCCAAACATGTTATTTGATATCCTCAGGTAACAAAGGAAAGCTATGGCATAGATTAAGCACTGAAGGATTAAAATTAGGTTTCCTTGAACCCACCCAACAGGACAAATAAACAGCATAGCAGGTAACCGCTTTAAGAAGATGAAACTATGGGAATAGTCTCATGTACTCTCAAAGCTAATCTATCCACAAATGAATCCGGCTTTTTTTTCCTCTTGTCTTTATTTGAAACAAATGTTACAAGGAACAGCAATAAAATCACTTTCCTGCCAATTATGTATTGAACTGCAAGGCAACTAACTGAGGAGGTTATGGTTTCTGCATAAAAATGATCAAACATAATAATAAAAAAACTGCTTTAGAAATTTTTTATGAGTAATGTCATGAAAATGTTAATAAGTGCCAACTGACACTTTTTGGGGCTTTCTCATGAATATAGCATCTTAAATGAGTTAGTCATGAGACTGTATTTTTGAAGAGTCTACATTCATACTAAAAGATGATATAACTCCTAGTAAAATCAAAAGGATGGATAGGTTCTACTTTTGTCTTTAAGTCAGCCTAAACAAACTTAACTGTAGCCAAATATATCTAAAGAAAAGAAGGAAAACATTTGCTGATATTGTGACACGTCCCCCACAACCTTGTCCTATGAAGGGCATGATAAAGGACAATCTTGAATTCAGGAACGTGCAGGGCAGTGGGGCTGGGTGAGATGGTCCCAAGCACTTTGCTATGCTAACAACACTAAAAGGGTCATTAGTAAATCAGCGTTCTGTATTCTGGGCACGCTTAGCATCAGTAATTAAAAACTGATTTTTAAAAACTTGAATTTAATGGGAATACAAGGATATGGGAATGCTTGTACCTTCATATTGCATCTCCAACCAGAAGAGCTTGCCCCTTAGAACAAATTCCCTCCAGCTTCCATATACTGGGAGCATAAAATCAAAACACTTATCGAACAAACACTAAGTGTTGCACATAACTTTTTATTAGAGTTGTAAATGTAATGCAATTAACATTTTTTTTCAAACAAGGTATTTTGAAGACAATCTTTTATTAAGGTGTGTAGCTTCTGACATCATAACTGCAATCTGCTCTTACTATAAAGACACTCTAGGAGAGATACATGGTGTGAATCTAACAGGACAAAACTTCAGAAAAGCAAAGAATTACCAGTGGAATTTATTATTAAAAGATGAAGTTGAAACATATAACCATTAGCCAATTAAGTCCATTGTAAATAGATTCTGGAAGGGACTACAATTCAAAGGACTCATTAGCTTAAGATGTGCTAGTATCAGCCAAAGACTCTTTTACTGCCTGAAGTGAATTTAAAGTTGAAGATATGAATGATACTAACACTTCTTCTCTACAGAGTTTCCTGCATATGATCTACAGCTCAGCATTACTTTACTGTAGTCTAAAACATTCAGCTTTGGCCTTGGCCTGAAAACATATGGTCCTTCTTTTCTCGAACAAGTGCTGACAGATTTTGCTTGTCATGTCCATATGAACGTTTTCTACTCACAATTAACAGGACAGCATCCCGTATGACTGAAATGAACAGAATAATCCTGGGACAGAGGCAAACAGGATTTGGCCCTTAAATTATATGTATCAGGCAACTGGCCAGTTAATGACAATTGTGGGAATCCACTCAAGAGTCAGTGAAACCAGAGACCTAATTTTTCCTTGAATATGGTAAATGTTTTCACACGATACTGAAGTCCAAACAAACCCACAGTGCCTGGCTTAGTCTGTTGCATCTATTTCAAGGGTGAGCGTTCTGAGACAACAACCATCTGCTTGTCCTGTGTTTTTACCAAACAAGAGGGTGTTCAAGTCTTTTTCTTGGATTCTTAAGCTCTGCTGCAACATCACTAATGACCAAGTAACAGCAAAACCAATCTTGTCTCAGATACCAGAGAGCCAGCATTGACTTCTAGACAATATTCATGTAACAAAACATTGGGTTTTGCTGGAAATCAGAGCCATAACATAGCAAAAACATCAGAGAAAGTACACGACAAGGTGGCCGCACTGCAGAGGTGGTTGTATTCCAATACCCTGAAACACTTGCTTTGAGTTTGAATATAAATTGTGACAGAATGTCAGTTTACATGAAAATAATAACACTTCTGTAACAGTAAAATAATTATCAGCCCTACCAGAATGTGAATCTGTAATCTACTAATCCTTCCAAAGCCCTGCAGCCAGCCAAAATATGTTGGAATATGAAGCTTCACAAAGCTGTTTCTTAAAATTAAGATCTCATCCTAAAACCAGGAGAACATTATACCACTTTCATTTTTTCCAATCAGCTTTAGTTTTTTCCTTCTCGTATCATCAGTAATGAAGAACTTGCAGTCCCAGCTATGCCCTCCATGGCCTTGGGTCCCTTTTAGCTCTCGTTCATCACCGAACTCTGCCTGAACTTAGTGACCAATTCTGTTGACAGTGCACAAAAAGGAAGATGATTTAGCTGCTTTTCTGCTAGCAGGATTGCATCCCCAAAGCTGGAGGAGAGCAGC
This sequence comes from Fregata magnificens, assembly GCA_013389945.1. Lineage (NCBI taxonomy): Eukaryota > Metazoa > Chordata > Aves > Suliformes > Fregatidae > Fregata > Fregata magnificens. Next base: position 117,161 of record WAAD01040974.1, on the reverse strand, counting down.
ATCGTCAGTACCAGCAGCAGTTCTGCCTCTGAGCTCAAGTAGGGGATCGGAGGTGCTGAGGAAAGCAGTACAATTTTTTCCTTAGTCATTGTTCAGAGTAGACTGTGCTTTCAACTGATGCCCTCTACTCATCTTGTGTTTAGATCACATCACCTCAAGTACTCTCCCTGTTTTTATCTGCTGATGCATTAACAGATGAAAAGAGTAAGTGTCTGCATTGATTTTACAAGCTTTTGCAGTAGCATATGATCAGTAGGGCTCAGAGGAGAATACAAGCAATAACACACTATGCTGTCGCCTAATGAATAAAAAGATGCATTACATTGCCTGGTTCCATCAACATGGGCCGATACATCGAGATGACTCCTGAGAGGAAAACAGGCTGGTGAAAGTTCCTCTGAAAAGGACAATTACTGCAGTAGTAGTACAAAATGGCAGCACCAACAAACCGCAGCAGCCATCAGAGTGTGGAGGGTTATGAAAACTCATTAGGTATACTATTAAGAACCAGGGAGTCGAAGGAGCCCATCAAGAGTGATACTAGAGAAAACTTACTGATACTTCTGCTGCCTGTATTACTTTGCGAGTTTATGACAATTTGGATTATTTCATTCTAATCAAAATCTTTTCATATTTCTAATCCCTTCAGCAGATTAAATATCGCTAGAAGGAAAATCGACACCCACGCACAAAGCCTGGGCTCATCCATTGAGTTTAGTTATCTAATTGAGGTCGTTAAGGTTGAAAGACAGTCCCTTTGGCCAGCTATATACCCAGTAGAGAAGGACAAGCAACAGGAGAGTCAGCCTTTGAGATCTTTATCACCCTCTAAGTAGTTTCTTGTTTTCTGCTATCCAAATAAATAGTCTGGAATGAATACATTTCAAATTAGTCTCCTTTGTTAAGTGAGATGGATCTATGCCAAGTGCTGCCATTTACTTAAGTCCTTCTACAACACTGTTAAAACGGGAAGTTCTAAACAGCGACATCTTGGAGACGCATTCATCCTCTGCACAGTCTGTGAACAAAATGTATGCATTAATGTAAAATTACCAAGGACTTAAAGTTTCTGCAGCCCATGTCTAAACCAAGGAATTTTTACTGAGGGTAAAAACACTTCAACTAAATATGATGATTTCTGCTTACCTCGAGAAAAGGGGTGCATGGAGACATGTTTATTGTGGTTTTCTGCGTGAAATGGTTAAAATGAACTACAGGAATTCAGACTTCAATATATGAAGAAATATTACAGCCACAGTGAGCCTTCAAATTCTCTTCTCCGTCTTGCTTGCTGCCATACATTTATATGTAACACAACTGCCTGGTTATTTCCCAGGCAAGCAATAAGAGACCAAGTGGTAATTAAGTTACCTCACTCAAACGTCAGGTGTATTTTGAGCCACGGTAATATCTCAGCATCTCACACACCTTTCATGTCCTGTTGTTTAATTATCAAAGGAGCAATGAAAAGGAGCACAGGAATGAGATGCAGATGAATATGAATTATTGAAAGGGACTAGGAAGAAAGCACTGCAGAAACAGGAGTATCTGTCCTTTAAGGTCCACGTAAGAGGTTTTAAAGCACAAATGAGAGCAGTGAACGTGAAAAATGCTCTGACTGGTGTTTGTACTGCTTAATAGAGAGTAGGGGGTGTTTGAGTTCCCACACAACTTACCTCTCTGCAGAATGCTGGGGGAATACCCAACAGTACCCAACATGTGCAGCCAGCTTCTACACGGCTACCTCCTCTCATCATAGCTTCAGGAGGCACCTCAGTGAAGGACTGGGGGATACTGGCATTTTCCAACGCCTCCTCTCTGTCTGACCAGCCCTTCAGGACCATTACTTTTACAGTTTACAGCAGTGTATCTTGCCCTTACTTGAGCCAAAATCACTCTCTCAAACAACATTCTCTCCTGCTTACCCCAAGGGCTTGCACTCATCCAGACCAGCCACTGGCTGCTAACACCTCCTGGCAGGACAAAACTTCTGGGTAGAAGAGCAGCTTCACTGGAAAAGCTCCCCTCCCTTCAGGAGCCCAAGTGACCTTTTTATTTAAGACATTTTCTATTGTCTAGCCCAAGCGTTCAGACTGAAATTTTGTGTCTTTACCTGAATCATTCAAAGCAGTGTTTCCTTTCGCTTCATGTTAACAGCCGTGCAACAGCCATGGATGGTTGTCATGTCACTGTGTGCTGGTTTTGGCTGGGACAGAGTTAATTTTCTTCACAGTAGCTAGTATGGGGCTATGTTTTGGGTTTGTGCTGGAAACAGTGTTGATAACACAGGAGTGTTTTCGTTGCTGCTGAGCAGTGCTTACACAGAGTCAAGGCCTGCTCTGCTTCTCACCCCACCCCACCAGCACGTGGGCTGGGGGTGCACAAGGAGCTGGGAGGGGACACAGCCGGGACAGCTGACCCCAGCTGACCAAAGGGATGTTCCACACCATATGGCGTCATGCTCAGCATATAAAGCTGGGGGAAGAAGAAGGAAGGGGGGGACGTTTGGAGTGATGGCGTTTGTCTGCCCAAGTAACCGTTACGCATGATGGAGCCCTGCTTTCCTGGAGGTGGCTGAACACCTGCCTGCTGATGGGAAGCAGGGAATGAATTCCTTGTTTTGCTTTGCTTGTGTGCGCGGCTTTTGCTTGACCTGTTAAACTGTCGTTATCTCAACCCATGAGTTTTCTCACTTTTACCCTTCTGATTCTCTCCCCCATCCCACTGCGGGGGGAGTGAGCGAGTGAGCAGCTGTGTGGGGCTTAGTTGCTGGCTGGGGTTAAACCACGACACCCTGATAATCTTTTAAGTTCTTATTTTCTTTTTTTTCTTGCTTTTTTTTAATAAGACAAAACTTTTACATCTTTAAATGACTTTGCCAACCCCACTCCTTTCAAATTCTGCAAATCTTTTTCAAATAATGAAATCCAAAGCCACAGGAACTGAAAACTTAACCCTACTTCCATTTAATCCATGATCCATAACATCATCTTTTTAAATATCTCTACAAGCATCTTTTGATTAGTTTGGTGGATGGACTGCATGAATGGACTAATTTTATGTTTTACTTTATGCTACCCCATCATATTATAAAACCAAACAGCATTTCTGCTTTCCAGACACTTGCTTTTCATTGCACTCCTCTCTCTTCCTACTTTATGGCTGTTTTCCTTTAGATTAGTCCCCCGTAGTGGACATATTAGTCTGTTTTTCCCCAGGTTCAGGCTAATTCTATTAATGCCTACCCTTTTCTCTAATCTCTCTAGCTCCGTCTCTGTCTCTCTATCTATCCTGCCAGACATTTCCCTCGATTTTATCATTAATTAATGCATCTTTGTAGTGTTTACAACAAAAGCTGGGTTATAAACATGAATCACATATCCATTTGTTGCCCAGCCACTCAGAGTCACATATTTTCTGAATCAGCATGCTGATAATATTAAGATAACATTGAATGAAGCACTTTCTGATTATTTTTCCCCTCCAGCATTTCAGCACTTGCGGCTGATAAGTCCTCCTGACTTTGTAGGCTAGGAGGAGGTAGGGAATAGAGATTGAGAACAGAGTGATCAGTTTGCAAAAGGTAATGGCCCAGAATGTCAGCTTCAGGCAGGGAAGCTCACAAGGGGCACTTGTACCTTCCTAACCCATGTGCTGTTGCACGCCAAGCCAGCTCTCTAGTGTATCTTAAAGCAATTCAGAAGTTCCTCTACATGAAGGGCTGACGAAGCAGCCAGAGATCAGGGAGAAGTGGAAAATACTTACCTATTGACAGCAGGACAGGAACTTGAGCAATCTTTTAGGTTTTGCAGTACTGAAGCTTTTCACTGCTGAAGGCTTGCAGCCCTGTATGCTGAGAGGGGTCTGACCCTGCATTGCTAATGCGAATTTCCAAACAAATGGGGAAGGAGTTTGTAGGGAGGAAAGTGCAAACCAAAGGCTTACTTTTGAAAATGGCTCTGCAGCTCTTAATTCACTTTTGAAATATGAACCTGCAAAGAGTAGGTGTTGTCAGACAGATTGAAAAATGGGTCTGACGAGGGGGTTCAAGGGAAGAGCTTGGTTTCTCACCTGATGGTGGGCTCTTAAAAAATGTTCAGTGTCGGCCTAATAAAGTTGTCCCCAAAGCAGATGGTGGAACTCCCAGAACCAGCACAAGGAGGAAAAATTCCCTCCTTTCCTCTCAAAGGGAAAAGTGAAACAGTTATTCAGAGCTCTTCCCATGGGTTTGCAGAGACTGCAATGCAAGCACATAGTCTCTTTCTACTAGTTTCATACTAGTATGATCAAATCATAATATCTTTGTATTTTAGCCTGATGAGGCTAACATTTCATTGATTAAAATAGATACAGATCTCAGTGAGGAACTAGCTAAGTTATTAAGAAGCTTAAGGGTCCTTTTTAACAACTGGGTGGTACTATATGCACAACCATGTCTTTTATGTATATGGCTTTTTAACACAAGGTCTCAAGACTTGGGAAGAAATAAAATTGGAACGATTCTTTTTTTTTTTTTTTACATTTAATGCATTATAAATGGAGAACTGGATTTGTATGGTAAATCATTTGAACAGTATGGTATTAGAACAAACAAGATGAAGTAATCAATCTCACCAGGAACAACTATTTAAAAAGTCTCAGACCTTCCCTCACTAGTTTTAAATGATTCAAGAAATAAATCCTAACAGGAGAGGGAAAAAAAAAAATCAACAATATTCAGTATTCAAACCCACCTCACCTGCTTAGCAATTCACATTTTAATCTGGCAGTTCGTCACAGTAGCTAATGTAATTTTAACACTGTTTGTGCTTTCTATTTGAAAGCTGAAAGCATTGCTGTAATTTATTCTTGAGCTACATAACTTTAGATAATCAGTCTTACTAGTAACTTCACCTATTTGAAAAGTCTTCTTCAGCATAGTTAGTTGAAGATCAACTTTTTAATACCTTCTGTCCTTCTCCCCAAATGGGAGCTTGCTGTCATATCTTAGTATTATAAACAGAGTTCTCCTTACAAGACTACAGTAGTTATATTTATTTGATTTATGACTAGGAAACCAAGGCACAGAGATATTAAGTGATATGCCTGCGATGACAAAGAAAGAATTTTACAATGGTAAGAGATAAACAAAGAACTTCCGGATTGTAACCACAATATTACCATTTCTCTTTCAATACTGCATTGCCTAATGGCAGACATTTTAGTGTGCACAGTAAGTCAGGTGTGTGTCTATGTATACAGACAGATACCCACTACCCTGTGATCTCCAAAATCAGTGGTACTTATAGACATACATATGTCCCGAGTGAGCATTCTCCTCAGCACGTAACAACAGTGTTCATGCTACTTGAAATATCTGGTTAAGTGTTTCTTCAGTTTTTCTTCCTAGCAAATTTGCAACACCTTCTTCTGCCCATTTCCCTCTTCAAATTCTGAAACGGGTGTTATTTTTCCCTAATGCATGGTGGCACAGATACAATTTCTCTGTTACCTATCCCTGTGCAGATACCCTTCAGATAGCTTCTCTTTGGAGCAAAGCTTTCTCTTTCTTAATCATGTCTCTTGTCACCAACTGTAGAAATGCATGAAAATGGTAAAAAAACCCCAACCTAGACACTGAAATGGCAGTCAAATATCAGGTTTTAAGGCTCTTCGGAAATAGGAGAAGTTATATGTGTATAGCTGTACCCAATGCTACATATTTGGTATTTGTGGTATTTCAATGATCCTGAGGTGGATCACTGAAGTGTCTCTTTTAATACCAGTCATGAAAATGGTGTAATTCGTAAATGCTTCAGAATTTTGAAATGAAAAGCACTTGGTAAGAAAAATATTTATATCATTTCCAATTTTTATCTCACCAAAGGTTTTACATTGTCAAGATGTTTCCATCTTTGATAGAAACATCAAAATGCACAGTCCAAATCTGCCTGCAGAGTAACAGAGAAAATGGAAGTTTGTACTCTTGAAGAAAACTTCCATTTATCAGCAACAGCCTCATGCTCATTATCACCAGGGACTCTTTTAATTCCCTCAGTTGCTAGGCTCTCAGCGAGGTCAAAAATGCTGACCAAATTTTTTTCCTGACGTGCATGCAGTTAGACAGAGGTGCCTTTTGGTTTGGACTCTAGGAAGGGAAGGCTGCATGTGTTTCCCATAAAAAGTTTCGGCACCTCCGAATGGACCAGTGCTCAGAAATGGTAGAAAAACTTCTTCCTCAAATGCTCAACTTGCGTGTGGTGCTGAGGGTGAGACTGATCCACCAGAACTGCAATCAGGAGGAAATTATTCTCCATATCAGGTTATGAAAGACTTGAGATTGTCTTCCTCCAAAGCATGACTCTCACATTACCTGGGCATATCTCACTTAATCAATCTCTTGCTATGTGGAGAGATAATAGCACTCAGCTCGAAGCCATAGCGCTCAGCTCTCTGTTTCCTCTGCCCATGACACACAACATTTTAATCCCCTAAAACCTTTTAAACCTAAGTGATTCAGCCCTTATGCAAAATTCATTTGGATCGACATAGGAATGATTGTCCATTTGAAATTAGTTTCCTTGGTACTGTCGATTAACAGGTATCATTTTCTAGACAGTCCAGAGGAAATGAGCACAGAAAACTTTGGGAAACTTATCTGAAGTTAATTCCTAGGTTCACTCTTCATGCATGAAGAAGAGTGAAAGGACACAGAAATTTGTGTGTTACATATCATGAACCTTATTTTACATTTACATAGCAAAGAAATGCTCCAAATAGTTCATTTGCTTTAGTGGCATTTTGCCTAATGAGAAGTGGCCCCTTTTGGCTTTCATCAAACTCAACAGAGAAAAAGGAAAGAACTTTTACAAAGACAAGGAAGGAAATAAGGAATAAAACACTGCCAGCAATATGTGGCTCAGTCTCCCAAGACAGTTTCTGGCACAACAGGAGCATGGATCACTACTGGGGTTTCTAAGGGCTGGGATGAACTAGCAATACATTATAAAAGTGCTTAACAAATCAAGGCTCCCCATTGCCTGATTTACCACATATTCCTGGGCGATTGCAGCATTATTCTACTGGAATCAATAATGCTGCAACTCGGTAAGACCTGAATAAAGAAGAGATGAATCTAGCCCTTTACTGTCAATTTAATTATCCATACAAACTAGGCATTTGGCAAGAAAGGGTATTTCTATTGCTCCGTAAAGACAAATTATGAGGAAATAAACAGAAACATGAAGCTAACATTGCTGTACTGAATAAAATGTTGGCATAAATCCTGAAAGTTTACCTTGCAATGTGTAATGTCATAATTAAACTAAGAAAAGAAGGCTAAGCTATTCTTCATGTCCAAAGAGTAATACAAGGATCTGAAAAGATGTTGAATTTCCATGTAACAAGGCTATCTAAATCCAATTACTTCCAGAAGTGTTAACCACCTGTGAACACAATGGAAGCATTTAAACTAATTTTTGAGTGTTAAAATGTTCTTTTCAATCCCATGTCAATTATTTCACAAATAAGTGAAAAATTATTTTATTTATCGTAAGAGTTCACATGGCACAAACATAAAGAACCTGGGAAAGGCCAGGTCTATACATTGGCTGAGGCTTAGAGAAGAATTAGCCCTCACAGACAAAAGGCTGTATACTCGATTGATAAAAGAAACAATGTCCAATAATTTTGTCAGGAAATTGCACCAACTGAAGATTCAGCACTGGGGCTAATTTTTAAGCCAATGAATGAAGACAGTACAGGGTTTTTAAATGAATTTCTTTCTTTCTTATTTTTTTCTCCTCTTTTTCAGTGCATTCACATTTCCTTAAATAATTATTTTGATTTACACTTTTGTTTTGTCTCTGACTTTAAAAGCCTGAAATGCGTCTTCTGTTATATATGCCAGGCAAAGTAATTATCTTTGTATTATATTTAAGCGTTACAAAAAGCCCAGTTGGGAATGAAGGAAGATTGACAACAGTGCCTTTATTAAATTACATGCCTGCTCCCTGCAGAATGATTGGAAGACCTGCAAGCACATACAATTTCAGAGTGTACAGTCTACCCCTTTGTGAGATTGCCCATTATATACAGACATCATTAGTCTTGAATATATATACAAGCACACACACATACAATCAGTGTTGTCTTCAGCTCTTTTTTTGCTGTTCTGATGGAGAAATACTGCCAGGTAAGTAGTGCATGATCAACCCAGAAACGCGTGACCAAACTAGTAGAGCCTAGGCCACCCTCCTCAGGTTTCTCAGCATAAGAACATCTCCACAGGGTCACACCAGGGTCTGTGCAGCCCCCACGTACATCATCTATCAAAAATCTAGGAAAACACAGAACAGGGCAACCATATACATTGTGGTAAAATATCTCCCTGGTGCCCAGCAGTATGTGGGTTACTGACTTTCCGTGCCAGACATTGGATCTACCTGGTAGACCTTCCCTCCATAAATTTGCTCAGTCCTTTTCTGAATGCTTTATACTTTTGGCCACCACAACATCATGTGCCAATAAATTCTACAGTTTTATTACGTGCTTTGTGAAAAAAAGTGCTTGCTTCTGTATATCTATATTCTGTACGTGTCTGCTGCTTGAATACAGGACTCTGGCATAATTTCAGAGAACAAAATATAGGAGATGAAATCAGAGGTAAGCAAGTGAGTGAATGTCACTGGCTTTTGCATCTTCTACAGCATTCAACTATTATCAATACCTAAATACTACTCCTGCAAATGATTTCATTATTGAACTATGTAAGAAAAATCTGCTCACTATAATGGATGTCTCTTAACCGATTCTCCTGTGCATGTCACAGGGACGTGATGACAACTGCACCATCATACCCACAAGGTTTCAAGCCTAGTAGATCTCTGCTATGTGTGTTTGAATTTGAATTCAGTAAGAATTACACTATCAATTACCACACAGCCTAGATTGAGGCTTTAACCTTGGTTTACATAGGGCTAGGCTTAGTCCAGCTTAGAGAGCTGTACAACAGTGTGCAATTGCTTTGTCCCTGGAGCCATCTGGGTAAGAACCACCTCTTCTGCTCAGCTCTCTTCTCAGCAGTAGCATGGTGCCCTTGTTGTACAAAGGGGATGCGAGAGGCAGGTCTAAAACAAATTACAGTAGAATGGCAAAACAACAAAAGGTGGAAACAACAGGGAGGAGACAGGACTGCCATTCATGTCAACAAATCAATGAAGCATATGGAAACTGCATTGAAGGCATAAAGGGCATGTAAAAGAAGTTGATACGACCAGATGGCTAAGGAGCAAGGAGAGAGCAATTCCAGAAACTGTAAGGAAAATAGAGAACAGAAAAAGAGAATAAAGATTATGAACGTCATATTGAATAGGGCAAATCCAAAGGGAATTTAACAGGAAAACTATAGCAGTAGAGCAGTAGTTATGAAAAACAACAAAAAAAAAGAGGGAAAAAACAAGTCAGCAGAGGTTAGAATTGAGCCAGGAATATGTGTTTCCCAGTTGCGGAGAGATTGCAATTTTGTGGGGTCAGCGTTAATAGTCTTAGATACTCCACTAAGGAGGATCTCATACAGACATGGTAGTAGGGTCCAGGAGAGCAAAAGGCAGAGACTGGCCAGGACAGAAGGACAGCTTTGGGGGTAAGTTACACGTTTAAGACCTTCAGAGCTGGGTTCAGGGCCTGGCTTCCTCAGACATCAAATAAAGTATTTCTCTTTTTTGTGCCTTCATCTCCTGTTAACAAAATTCAGATTAAAATATTTCTATCCTTTCTCTGTCTCATTCATGAAGACAGATGACTCTTAAGGACTGACTGACAGACACTTGCATGGTTCTAGCCGGCAATGAGGTCCTGATCTAGCTACAGACACAGCTGCAGGTCCCAATAAAGCAAATATTAGAGTACCCAGTATTGGAAGCAAAGTCTTAAAAATTAAAATATATGTATTTCTTGATAAATAAGTATAACACTCAAATTACTCAATTATGTACAATATTCACTCATTGTTTTGGATTTATTCACCTTCTGGTCAGCTGGTTTCAGGACTACAACCTTTAACAACACCCCACAAGGGCTTCACAAGGTAAGAAGGAAATGCTAATTGGTTTTACCCTCTTGTGAAACAATCCATCCAAAGTTAATTAGAATAGGTTTGCTTTTTCTTTGCAAAAATAATCCATAAGAAAGACTGATAGGCAGAGCAGACTGCATCTTGCACAAAGGTGGTAGGATTTAAGTGATTTTGAGCTATGCTCCCAGAACTCAGTTGCCTTCAGGCATCTATCTGGTCTTTCTCTGTGGATGGCATAATTAGGACTTGAGTGAAAACCCCAGTGGTGAAGCCTGATAAGAAGTTAATCTTCTGGGCACCACGTGGGCCAAAAGAGATGTGCCAAAAAGTCCAATTAGCAAAGGCTTCCTGTCCTAGGCTGTGCAATAGCATTGCTCAGTGCTGATAAACAGCTGCAGCATCTGCTTCCAAGGTGCGTCAGTTCAGCAGTGCCCAAGTCCCACATACATTACAAGGGTAAGTAGCACAGTGCAAGCAAAGGGCACCACCTGCACCTTGTACCCACTGTGCAAATGGCAGAAAAGCAGCTCTGTGATCCAAGCTCATAACACTTCTCCATGCAACCTTCATACTCACAGTGGGACATGTAAATCCTACAGATTCACACACCCCTCTAGTAATAGGATTCAGATTCAGTGCTTTCAGCCACACTGGGGATAAACACAAGCTAAGGCATTTCTTACTGCATTTGGGAGTACCACAGAGGGTACTTGTCAATAGGATCTGATCGTAGCCTTCTTGAACCCACTGACTAAGGCCAAGCAAGTAGAATATGGGTCAAATCCATGTCATCCCAATAGTAGACTGAGGCAGCCCAAGATCTTCTGACAGTACAGAACCCAAAAGTATTACAGCAAGCTCCCCCCTACCCGAGCCATGGATGAGAAAAGTGAGGAAAGGATTATGTCTCATTTCCCATCATCTGTAAAGGAGAGAGGAGAAAGTTCTTGGCTGTTGGAAAAGCACTGCAGATCTGGAAAAGAGAGGGCTCAGCAGCTATTCTTTGCCTACCTGAGACCCTTTCTTTTACAGGAGGAAAGCACGTCCCTAGCAGCCAAAGGAATGCTGAGGCCCAGCATCCATGGGCCCGACAAACTTCCCTCTCCGTCTAGGGATATCTAAGAGCAAATCCCAATTTCAAGAGCAATGCAGGACATGAAAACTCTCCTGAAGATTTGACTGGTGTCTCCAGAGCAAGCCACTGTGGTATGACTACAATGGAAGGAGTTAATAGACACTGAAATTGTTTTATCAAGTAGGTTTGCCAGATTTTACTTATTATTAAACCTCATTAGTCGGAGACTGTCCTTGTACTCCATGTTCTTACCCAGTTGCTGCCTGCTGCCTGCTGAATAGACGGAGTGATGCTGGAGAGATTATTTCTAAGCCCTTCCCCCTTCCCTCTCCCCTCCTCTTCCAGGACCACACTGACAGTCCCAAGGGAAACAGAGGAGAGACAGGGAGAGGGAAGGATCCACCAGCTCTCACTCAGCACATTTCACCAGGAAGCCCCAGGAGTCTGGAAGAAGAGCTGCCACTTAGGACACTGTCTCCTTTGCAAGGGATCTATTAGTACAACATCTATTATATGAACACATATGAATATTTTTCCCTTTCAGGGAAGGAGAGAAAGAGAAAGAGGAAAGAGACTGCGATCTCCAGAGTGCTATAGTGATTTTTCATGTAATCAATACCGTAAAATATCCCCAGGTCTTTCTGCTGGATTGTAACTCAGAGGACGGCTGATCAGTTTGCGGCATGTGTACTTCACCTGCAGGGAAGCCAGGCACCGGGCAGCAGCCCGTGGTGTGGTGGTAAGTAACTTCGGGGAAGTTTCCTTGCAATTTTTGCAGTTCACTGACTCAGAGTAATACATGCCTTTGAATCTTTAGAGATTATGAACAAAAACAGGGGTTTGTTCCTGAAAGGGGGAAGTGAAGGGGGGTTGTCTTTCAATTGCTTGCCCCCCGCCCCGAGCTGATAAAATACTTTGCCTTCTGTCTGTGTAACAAAGTTTTATCCAGCGTGGGCAAATGCTCCCTATATCTCCTCCGTAATTTGCAGCGACACGAGACTGGGCTGATAAGAATAGTCATCATTTACACAGCACTTCACCTCCTAAAGCGTTTTACAAACATCTACTGGCTAATCCTTGCAATACCCCTGAGAGGCAGGCAAAACAGGCGTGCAGTGAAAGGAAGAGGAATTGCAATCTGAGCATTCAAGTTAAAGCAATTAAGAACTTCACATCCAGCTGATGGCAGGTAATTCACCACTCTAATAACTATTAAGCAGCTTAGTTGAGTTAGCGTGTATTTAAGGGTTTATAGAAATAAGAAAGCAACGCGACAACCACCGGAAAATACAACGATCTAACGATGACCGAGATCGGCTTGGAGAAGAGACCGATCTGTTCACATTTGGATTTGCAGGCATCCGACCCTTCACGATAATTATGAATGAGGCTTTAGCTCTCCTCTGTGTCTGTGTGTTGCCAGACAACCAATGAGGCTGCAAAGCGAATCACATCCACAGGCTGCAGATTTCAGGAAGAAGCATAGAGGTGACTTTTACTTACAAAACAGGCACTCATTAATTTTGTGATTTAGGAAAGTAGCCTGAAATGCCTTTTCTCTTGCAATAACCTCTACTATGTTTTCTCCTCCTTCCTATATCTTTTGGCTGACAGATAACCCTGCTCTGATGCCATTTCGGATGTCCCAGTGAGAACTCTCAGAGATGCCTATTCTCTCCGGAGGCAGTGAGCAAGACTATAGTAACATTAGCTACACTTCTTGTAATTCCCTGAGCCACTTCTTTCCTGTCTCCGTTGAAACCCCTTCTGTCAAAGGGGTCCATTACCAAAGAGTGAGGAGGATTTACCATCCTGATCAAGTCTCTGCAGTCGATCTAAAGACAGAGATCATGATAAATGTTGGAGGCATCAAGTACCTGCTACCTTGGAGTACTTTAGATGAATTTCCCCTGACCAGACTGAGCAAACTTAAGTTTTGCAGCAGCTATGAAGAAATAATTCAGCTGTGTGACGATTACGATGAAGACACCCATGAGTTCTTCTTTGACAGGAACCCCAATGCTTTTGGGATGATTGTCAGCTTTCTAGCAGCAGGGAAGCTGATGCTTTTAAGAGACATGTGTGCCTTGTCTTTTCAGGAGGAGCTGAGATACTGGGGGATTGAGGAATCCAACCTGGAGAACTGCTGCTTTCGAAAACTATTTCAAAAACTGCAGGAGTTGGCCGAGGTACGTAAAGAAGAGGAGCTTCGGAGGAGCAAAGAAGCTACATGTGTTTTGGATGAGAAAACCAAATTTGGACAGTTTATGAACAGACTCAGAGATATGGTAGAAAATCCCCAGTCAGGACTCCCAGGCAAAGTCTTTGCTTGTCTCTCCATTCTCTTTGTGGCCACCACAGCTATAAGCCTTTGTGTTAGCACAATGCCAGACTTAAGAGCTGAAGAAGACAGGGTAAGTAAGTCCTTTTTAACTGGTCTAACTACAGAATTAAAAGAAATTTGTCTGTCTTGCTAGGCATACATCATTAAAAAGATAAAAAAAGATACAGAAAATCCACAGCGATGAGGTTCAAAACTGTCGCTGGTAATGAAACGGTCTATAACAGAAAATGCAACAATGGCTTAAATTAGTTCTATCATTTTCAAAGTGATATTCAATTAAGAATAATGTGAACAAAGTATTTTACTAATTTTTAGCTAAAATACAGGAAAGAGCTTCTGGACAGAAGAGATATGGCAGCTCTCTAATACAGCATTGTTTTTCATTCTTAAGAAGCAGTTGCTACTGTAAGTTATATTAACTTGTTAGCACTGAGACTCTCAGACTGACATTGTGGAGTTTTCTCTTCAACATGCTTTACTCTAGTTACAAGCAATCTCTCATCTGGACACATCAGCTAAAGAAGTATTTTCCTCTGACATCTTTACTTTTAAAATAGCTGGGTGTCTTCCCTTGTGATAACACAGTCAAATCTTTAAAGAGGAAGAAATATTCATTAATTTTTATAATGTTAGAATGTTACATTTCAGTAGTTGCGTAAAGATTAAAGGATGAGAGACAGATGAAGTATTTTCGCAGATACTGATACTTAAAAGCTGTGCCTCCAAAAATCGTAATTCCATGCTAATAGAATTCTGTATTTGCCCACATATATATGTACATATTGTAGGAGTAATGCCAAACACTAGCTTAACTGCTAACTGCATTTAAACCCTTTTCAAGTAAGTCACCCACATCAGTTCAGGGCAAATAAATCAAGCCTGTATCATACATGAAGGATCTTCTCTGTAACATTGTTGTGAATATTTCAGCATTTAAAAGATTTGTTATTCTAATAATAAAACAGAGGAAAGTAACAATCCAAAGTTATTTCGATGTAGTAATGTCCAAACTCATCAAATAACCTTGACTAATCTCTTTAATGAATCCTCCACTTCATTTGCAAACTGCCCTTCCAAAAGTGTTGAGGAAATCCAGGCTGAATAAATTCCCTGCCCCAACCACTGCTATAAGACAAGACACTCCTCAGAGTATTGTATATTGATGAATAAAGTCATTTTTACATTTATAGCACAGCATGGCGTGCACAATACAAAAATCTGTATATATTTTATTGCTCAAGCAGTAAGTCAAAGCAGCACAGTCATGCTGAAGATATGTCATGATATTTGATGTCTTTGAATAAAACTAAGGACTGCACAGAAGGCTGAAATTTAAGATCATTCCCTGTTCCATTTAACCCCTTGAATATTAACTTACATTTGCCTAGGAAGACTATTACCTTTCACTAAAAAGTCTGATGCTCTTGCAGCCTTCCACAGCTATTAGTTTTGGCAGGAAAAACTGTAACACTGTTCCAATGCTTCTTCCAAGGAAGTGCTTTAAATATAGAACATCCTTCTTACAGCTAGATGTAAAAACATTACAAACTCTGCTCTAGCAAGTGCTTCCTACTAACTTTGTTAATGGAAGTAGCCGCATGCATTTTATCTTAATTTCCCAACCACTGCAGAAAAAGCTTTTATAAATACTTTCCATGCAAAAGAACAAGCACATAATGTTACAGAGCTCAGCTAGATGTAACACGTTGTGCGTTTTAAAAATAATTAACCGCATGTTAGAAAGGGAAGCATGTTGAGGGTTATATCTGGTAGCTGCGGTGTAGCTGCTGTTCCTGGATTTCCTATAAAACACAGATGACATTACTACTTAGAGATCTGCATATATATCACTACTTTAAAAACAAGCAAACTGGATTGAAACAAGCTCAAAAGATGGAATGTTTAAAGTGCAGAGGAGAGGATGAAGGATGAACTTGAGCAAAAGACCACAATTGTCCAAATACTTGGAAACATTACATAATTTACACTTACAGCACCAGTCTAATGCACTTTGTCATTGTGTCCCAGAAGCACAGAACAGAGTATGAAAAGTCCTATTATGTGAATCACTTAAAATTATGCCAGAGAAAACATAGGGGAATATGAGACAAAATACTCATACCTTGTGGAAAAGCAGAGAATATGAACTACTAAATAGGAGTTTTTCCATCCCTAGGGATGGAAAATTCGCTAAATTTTCATCCCTAAATTCTTAGCCTGCAACACCTAAGATTTTCTTACTGGGATCTCAAAAGAGCATTTTAGCTAGAATTGGACAAATAACTCAGATAACTTAATTGACTAAAAATACTACTTCTTGGTTGTGGCTGAGTCATACCCACGCAAATTGTAACTCTACATTGATTTGTGACTCAAAATTGTTCGCTGGCCGACCTCTGAAAGCGATTCCAAGATGGGGCCACACTTACCAGCAACTTGGGACAGGCATGCAGAATCTGAGATTTTGGCTCTTTGGGCTAAACATAAAGATCACATGATATCTGTTTGCTCGGTGACAAAAACCAGCCAAATTCCTTCAATAAAGTTTCTGAACAACCTGTAATTCCACACCTGAATTCAAAGATGCCCTATCCTGAGGTTTATTAATTTCTGAGTTAAAGCTTGGCAAAACCTCTATGAGTAAATCTGCTTACAAGTACTGCTAGGATCCGTTTTCCAATGTCACTAACACTGGAAGTTGAATTTATCCATTCTGCAATAAAAATTAAAAAGGCTTTACCTCTGCTCCATGTGTACCACTCTAGGGTCCTTTTTCTCATCATCACAGCCACATTAAGAGGGTGAGAACTGGCTGGACTCCAGCTCAAGGAGAAGGATCAGAGTCAAAAAAAAAGGAAAAATAATACAAGGTGACTTCCACTTCACTCAGAGGCTTGGCTGATCCTACCCTGCAGGCACATGAAATCACTTGTCCTTTTAGCACTTGCTAAACGAGGTGTGCTTAGAAGGGAGAATAGCTGCCTGGGCAGGCAGAAGAGCGAACAGGAGTCCTCATCATCCGAGGGAAAGTGAAAACTCCAGTCTCTGGGAGAGGGGTGGCAAGGAGCCAAGGCAAGAGCATCCGCATCAGGGAAGCCCAGTCACCCTGGCAACCAGAGGGGAGGGAAGGAGCCATCTCTATGGGCAGCAGAAAAGGGAGGGGAGGGTTAGCTTAAAGGTACGAATGCAACCGAAAGTAAAATAAAGAACCGGTTATTATAACTGATACCATGCACACACTCTAGAATATGTCAAATGACATTTAGGAACCTCATTAGAGATATGAAAGAAAAACACAGATAGATGGGCAAACAATTCTGTAGCTATGTACCACATAAGCAGCTGCCGTGAATCCCAACCCAGAGGGAACAGCCCCAGGTGAAGGAGGCCAAAAGTTCAGGAAAACTCTAGAACAGTAAATATACAGCTCTAGTGATCTCAAGTTTAAGTCTGACCATGAAACAGATATACAAAAGGATTTATCATACACGATGCTAAGGAAAGAGTACTCATTAGTAACAAATTATGTTATTTGGGCATAAAACAACTGAAATGTCACATCCTCCAATGGCAATGCATCCTTATCTAGGATATTTACATCTGTTCTTTATGGAGACCAAACTGTCTTCAGTAAGGAAGCTATATATAGTATCACCAAAATGTAGTAGTCAAGGCACATGTGTATGCAGAGATAGAAAAAAAGGCGTATTTGGAGGTGAGGAACTCTGTTTATTATTGATCTGAATGGGTAGCCTGAGAGAACTACAAATCTGGATCAGAGACCACGCATATAGGTTAAGAAAGCTGAAGCAACATAATCTACCAGTATTTCCCTCAAACAAAGGAATTAAGATTATCCCACTAGAGACTTAGGCAAAAGTCCCATCAAAGTCTCCCAAAACATAGGAGTTACAATCAGGATGCAAGAGGTGTAACTGAAATAGTCACTGCTCAGCACATCTAACCCAAAGGAAAAAAAACATAATTATACAAGAGAACTATGGAATAAAACCACTGCAGAACAGTTTGGACAGGGATACTGCTTTGAAGCACTCTTGGGATTTTCTTTAGGAAGAGATATTTCTTTTAATGAGTCCCTAAAATTGGTGTCCTCTAGAGAGATGACTCAGCAGAAAGGATACAGCAATGTCTTTTCTTCAGGAAGTCAAGCAAATTAAGGTTGGGGGGGGGAAAAGAAGAAAAAGAAACCCCAGACATTTCCATTCCCTGTCCCTCAGCATGGGTAACAATCAAATCATTTTCTCCCAGTGTAGACGGCTCCCAACAAATCACACTTACATGATGTCATACCTAAGTGTGGTTTAAGAGAGAAGGAAATTCCCTCTTCTCCCTCTCTTCTCTGGTGATCAGTGAGTGGTCAGACGTTGTTACTACCAATTTTTGTGTGTGCTCTTAACTGACCTTGAGAAGCTTGTAATTGCTTTATGTATTGTATATAACCTAATTAAACATAACCGACATAAGCTGCAATCAGTATTGTCAGATCTAATGATTTTATCTTGAAACTTAGAATATTCATTTTTCTAAAGCTCCTGGGGTCGTGTGATTATGTGAAAATCTATTTCCTTTTAAAAGAGTAAGTTTTTAGTCTCTGGTTGCAATGAGAATCCAGAAAACATGAACAGAGGAAAAGAACCCAGTACCTAATATGCAGAACCATTTTTAAATGATTTTTTCATTCTACACCATTATTCTGGAGGCCTTGACCTATGTTTTTCAATGTTTGATGTTGCTGATGCTGTCTGTATGATACTAAAACCAGCATATTTGGCTTGTACACTAGAGGAAACTGCCGAGAAACACATTCTTTAAAAGTGGAGTAATTTTTCTTTTTGGGGAAAAAACAATTTATTGGTCTTACTGTGAAGAGAAAGAAAATCAGACAAGATCTTTCTTTCATCAGGGTTACCATTGCCACAGCTAAATGCGTTAATTATAAAAATTCACGTTGACTTGTATCTAGGCAGTTCACTATGTGAAGATATGCTTGCAAGAGGTATATCCTCAGTATTCAAGCTATTAAATCCATTACAAAAGCATTAGAACATAAAGCTCCAACCCTGCCCATAACCTGTAGATAACACTAAATATCTCCAGTGAACTTATGAAAGGAAAACCCAAAGAACTTGGGAGTGACTGGAGGAGATAATCCATATGGAGAGTGTCAATGAGAGGAGCGTAAACCTAGTTCTGCTGCTCATGTAGTCTGCAAAGATAAGACTCTTCATCAACGTGTAATTTAGCCAACTGTTAGAAGCAATCACCTTTGGTAAATTGAATATGACAGCCAGATTTTGACAAATACCGCTGGCTACCATTTTTATAGCTTTTAAATAAGGGGGTCTAAATATTGATCAAAAAAGAATTTTCTAGCTGATTAGCCAGGGTAAAATGATTTCTGCTGAAAAATAGCTTTTTCAATGACTAGTACAGAGTACTACTAATGAAGTGGGGCACTATTCAGAATACATCTGAAAAGCAGGGGTGTTTCAAGTAACTTGGTGTTCAAACTTACCTTCTAACACAAGCATACATCACAGAAAGCACGGCCCAGAATGACTTGCTCTATTGCAAAGAGATTAATGAAATCCTGACTTTCAAAACACTTCTAATGCTCATTTAAAAGTGTAAGACTATAAAGCCCTATGTGTACATGCCCATCTATAAATATATTGGTATATACATATGACTTGAAATTACTTGGAACAAAATAAAGCTGGATGTGCTTTGGTTTTATTGCATCTGCTCTGTACATTTTTCTGGGTTCTCATCAGGACACTTCCTGCGGACACTCACTCTCCTAAATTATCTGGTCATCTAGTACAACTCTGATTTCTTCTTGAGCAGCAATGAAAGTATTGCAGCATTTTAAAGTAGGAAAATCTGTTTCACTGAAGCACCAAAAAACTCCCAGTCTAGTAGGTGTACTTGGCACAGTAGAATCCAGCTAACTTATTTGCTTTGTGGACTGAATTAGTTAAATTAATAACAATTGAAGAAAGATATGAAATAAGAAGCCATGAAGCAACAGAAATAAGAATATTCAAGCCTGGGACTTTGATATATACATAGAAATTATTGCTTTATGGGATCTGCCTTTTCTTGCAGTTTGCATATCCATTCAGTGACATCAAAAGCTTTGACCTTGAAATTGCACCATTATGTTACGACTCCGATTTCACAGTTCCACATTATTAGTAACTGTTTTCCAAGCTTCTGCAAACAGAATTGCCTATTGCAGCATTAAATCTAATGTGTAGAACATTGGTGAAGTTCACGTTACTTAAGCCCTGCTCTACATGACCAAAGAGGGGCACCAGTGGGGGGTAGGCACTGCTGAACATGTGTGTCTCAGCTTACCCTCGCTGCCATAGAAAACAATTTTCTTTAGAAAGCCTGGACACTCCACTTCAATGATTAAATGGATTCTGCATGGTTTTCAAAAGCTGACTCTGCCAGTACAAGGTCCAATGTTCAGAAAGCACAATTAGACATTATTAGTTTGCCTTATGTTCATCCAGTTTTGGCTATATCCCAACAGCACTAAGTCTCCTGGCTTTGCACGCTATCCTGGGGGGACACCCAGCTGTTCCAGCTGCTCTGCAACGGGCAGTCAATCAACTGCTATTCAATGTGCCAGCACATGTGTTCTTCACTGGGAATCATGCTTTCTTTTCCCTTTTGTTGCTTTCAAGTTCATAATACTTAGAATAGGAAAAAACTCCTGTTTACTTTCCTCACTTGACTCATCTCAAGGGGTTCAGCCCAGATGACTGCTTAATAAATGCCTTCTCTGGGAAGATGGGCATTTCCTCTGAGGGAGGCACTCTATCTTTGGAAAACGCTCTTTGAAATCAATGCATCCTCCAAGTTCTTAGCAATAATGCATTGAGTATTAAAAATAAACAACCACTCAAAGTTGTATGTGTTTCAGAACTACTTCTTTGAATATGATGGAAATCTTTGAGGACTCTTCAGTCTACTGCTGCAGTCAAATTCACAGTCTGATAGTTTAATTCTGAGCAAATCTAATTGCTAATTTCATTGCAGCATCAGGGCTATGAACTGCATATGTTGTGTTTATTCCCACAGTGTCAGCGCCTCCTGTTAGCACTGGTATTTTCCCTTATAACAGATTCAGCCATATTTGGGACCCCACTGTACACCCTGTACTACACAGGTACAATAACAAGTAGTTTCTGCTCCAAAGAACTTACAATGCAGTGAGGAAAGAAGCAGAGAAGAAACAGTAACAAGGCAAATGATTTGACCAGCAGCAAAACTGGAAATTGAAGGTCATCCTCCTAAGTCCCAGATAAATACCTTGTCATTTTGACTATACTGTTCTTCACAGTTACAAAACGCAGTCTGTTAAATTTTACTGGAAAAACAAGAAAAATATAATACCTCCACGTCTTTCTCCTAACACAAACACTCTGGGGTCACCAATTGGTTTAAATCAAACTCAAATTCTTCAGACTGATTCTCACAGTGTTTGCAGAATAAGGACCCAAGCTTAAAAGTTAATTGAAATATTTTATTTTAGTTACACTTCTGCCCCAGAGGAGATAATTATGTGTTGGATACAGAGATAATAATTTCCTTCTATGTTCTTTCTAATGTCCACATTAATATAATCCCAATATTAGTTTAGTTTCCTCAAATGTACTAGTCGTAGTAAACGTTTTCATAAGTCCAGGCTTCTTTCGCATAAAGCAAAGTGAGTGGGAAATCGTTCTGTGATCAGAATACGCAGCACTCCTTTAACAAGCTCATCATTCTGTAAATCAGGTTACAGCCTCTTTCTCAGCGGGCTGTAAACCTTTTTATTTTATTGCATCAGTCTGTAACCATAAATCCAAGTACTGAAGCGATCCATAACATAGGGGTTTCAAGTTCTCCCTAACCATCATTTGATTCAGCAGAGCACGGTTTAATTATTCAAATAATAGCGGCAATGCGGTCACAGTGATTCAGCAGTACCTGCAGCACTGCAGCTGGATCCCACAGCTCCAGGTACACAGGGAACACAGATTGGCACAACACTTACTAACCGAATCATCACTTTGCAGCCAAAAGGGATATCTCCCCTGCATCTGTTCATTTCCTGCTGTGGACTGGGATCAGAACAGCCGGGAGCTGGTTAGGTATCTCGGCTCCCTACACTGAGGTCTCGATCTGCCTCTGCTCCTCCCTAACCACTCTCTAGACTTGTAGCCTCACCCTGTAGACCCACCGCCTTGGATTTGTGGAGAGTCAAAAGCAAGAACCGAAGCTTGTTTTTTCACTATTACATCAGCTTGCATTTTTTCCCACAGAGGGAATTGCCTGGGGAGAAGCTCTAGGCCAGGATGCAGTGCCCATGTATAACCTTGAGAGAAGTGCAAAAGGCTGGAAAACAGCACCCTGCCCAGGAAATGTCAACCATGGGCACAGAGAGGAAAATTCCTGTGAGTTCTGCTTCGAAATCCTCCACATAGAGGGCTGAATGTTTTTCTCTGTGTGGGCCAAAATGCCAGACTGCAAGAGCAGCAGTCTTGCTGAGATAAGCCTCTCTACTAAGTGTTGGATAGCACAAGCAGGCAGAAGGCAGGTCGATAGCCACAATACAGACTGATCCCATCTGCCACCACTTCAGTGGACACTGGCCTCTGTCCACAAAACAGCGTGTGGATCAGAGGGAAGGATCTGAGCAGTAACCGGCTGTACTTGAACGTGCCAAACAAAATCTGGACTTGCCAGGGTAGGTTTAGCAGATGTGAATTGTGACCTTGCATCAGCCATGGAGCCAGGCATGTTTCTGGTGTGAAAGATGATGTTCTGGCAGCCTCTCCTTTGACTGCAGAGTGCTAAGCAGGTCCAGGTCCTATGTTTAAGGAAACTCTCCTTTAGGACTCCTATTGGAGTCTGAATCAAGAAGAGTCAAGCATATTGCTTGATGAGTTCCTTCCCTGCTTTGTTTTGAGACTGTTTGTTTAGTATAGGTGACTGAACACCAAAACAGCCTTTACTCGGAAGCAATCACTACTGCACCTAGGGTGGATTTAGCTGGGAAGAGGTTTCAGATCCTTTCTGTCCATCGCTCATTTGTTTGATGATGATGAGCCAGCTGGTTTCCATAAAGGTACCCTGGGAATAACAGTGTTTGCATACAGCAGTTCAATCATAACTTCTAACTGGGTTCAAGGACTTCTATCAACTTGGCTTCATAAATAATATTAGTTGCCTTTCTCATAAGTATGCCGTATAAGCAACATATATACATATTGCTGATGTACATGTTGATTTCCACTCGAAAGCTTTGAAAATATTAATCTCTGTAGTGATGACATGATTCTGAAATGATCCATATACTGATCTAGCAGTACTTATTAGCAAAGTGTTCTACAAGCATTGGTGCAACTTTCGCCATTTAACTAGGAAATAGATTATTTGACACAAGGAATGCTTAAAATTGCTAACGACATCATGAACAGCGTTAACTGCCACGTACAGAAAGGAGATCATGAGAAATGTGGCAGGTTTGCCTGTCTTACATCTCAGACTCCACCCTACTTACACATTGTGTGAAATCCCAAATTACTCACCAGGGAAAACAGGTTCAGATTGCTGCCAGTGAACTTCCACTTAGAGTCAGTCACACCAAGGGCAGAAAGTTGGTACCTATCTAATTCCCATCCCAGTGCAGCTGCAGCACTGCACTTCCAATATAATGGGAATAACAGGATTTCTTTCCCCATTTTTCCTCAGATTAAGAGAAACTTTGCCTGCCTGCCTCTGATGTTTTCAGACAGTTTGAGTTCCCTTTTTTACACTGTGGAAATTGCTTAAAAAGGAATTTTTTTTTTTTTTTTTTTTTTAAGAATCAGTAACAAAACACCAAGAATCCATTGCCACAATATAGAGCAGGCAGGGATATAATACCTCTTTTCAGAAAAGTGCCAAACTTTGCTAGCCTGCTGGTAAGTAGTCAGCCACTACATTACCATTAAAATTGTGCCACTGATTTCCATGGTGCTCTGCAGAGGATTAGAAAGAGCAGATCTGTTCCAGTTGATACTGGTGAGGGGACCAAAGGTAAAAACCTGACACCCTTTCTATCAATGTGCAACACAGCCTTCAGCTGCTAACAGGCCAGAGAGACTCAGGTTCAAATGCTCAGAATCCTCAGTCTTATAAGAGGAGCACACCGAAGTGTGTGATTTGCAAAATATAGATTATCACTCTGTTTTGTGTTTGCTTCAGCATTTATGGAAAAACACCTTACAATGGACTAAACGGTAAATATCCACTGCAAAAGGTATTGGGATAAATCTTTGGCAGTAGGAAATTAATTGGCAGATCAGGTAATGATTCAGAACAAGTTTTCCAGAGTATGTTTTAATTACAAAGTGTCTTAGAGTGCAACCAAGTGGGACACAAATGGTCAGCACAGAGCAGACCCTGAAGGCGTAAGAATAGTTCCTTGGTGTTCTCATCCAGTTCTCTATAAAATAATTTTTCTCCTTGTCTAGAAAATGTAACAAAGTGAGTTGCATCTGAAAAACAAGGTGGATAGACAAGACATATATTCCGCAGGGGAAATTCTCATTCAGTCTCCCTGAACATTGCTACAATTATTCATGCATGTAAAGATATTATTTTCACTAGATGAGATTTATATCTCTTGTAAGATAGGTTAGTGCAGCATAACTCTGAGATCTAGTTTTGTTTATTATCCCAGATGTCATTATGCCTTAACTAATGTTTCTGGTAAACTAAGAGGGCACTTGCCCAGGAAATTTATCTTATTTATTTTATCTTGTGAGTGGCACATCTCTCAAGTTCATTTAGCTTGAATTCACAGTTAGTGAATAAATTTCTCTTCTGTAAACTCACCTGTGCAATTGAGGTCTGAGATTTAGCCACCACACACGTGGTTCTGGCCCCAGAGGGGCTGAATTCCTGAATCTCAGATCCTTTCGAAAAAGGCACTGCAAGAAAGCTGCAGTAACACTTACCAGAGTTGCACAATTTCTTACTATTAGAAATATTACATTCCAAGCATTGTCCCTACAGAGATCCAACTTGCTTAAACTTTTGTACAGAGTGCACAATAAAAAGCAAAATTTATTGAATTCTTGATTATAAAAATAAATAAATTTCACTATATAAACCTACAGTTCACCCACACTTTGAAACTGCAGTAACAGTCCCCTACACCTCAAAAAGGACAAGGCCCAGAGAAAGGCAAGGATGGAATGACTTCATGCAAGGAGTAAGGCAGGCGGAATTCCTCAGGATGGGAACAAGCTACGACAGTGGCTGCAACAGAGGTCTACAAAATCGCAAATGGAAAGAAACGAGTAAATGTCAATCCAGCAACCAGCGTCCCTTCCAGTGACAGAGCCTAGGGGCATCAGATGAAACTAAGGGGAACCGAGTTCAAAGCAAAGAGGTGAGTCTCCACGCAATAGGCAGCAGAGAAAAGAATGGCCAAACTTCACAGAAGAGCAATTCAGCTTGCTTACACGAACACCGCCTTCAGCTCAGGAAGCTCTGGAGTGGAAAATGGAAGCTGGGAGATTTGCCTTGGCCATCTGTTTTCTCAGGCTGTTGAACAGGGCACTGGGCTAACTGGACTCAGTACTGCCATTCTTATATTTTATTATGAGCTTACTTTTTCGTATCTAAAGAGAAGTTAATAGAAGTATCCTAAAATAAGCAATTTTACTGTAATACTATAAACATTCCAACACATAAGAGAACCCAGAAAATGAGCCATTGCCTTACACTGCAGAAGGCAATAATGAAAAGGAAGCATGAATTGCTCATTATCTCTAGTGGTACAGAAGTTTGAAACGGCCACTTTGCTTCTTTGAGGTGGTTTATAAATTTAAGAAATCCCTTAATATTTCAGGCATCAGGCTCAGTATATACCTTTTTACATACAAATTATTGTTTCCTTCATTGCTGAGCCAAATGCTGTTTTCATACGCAAGACCAATACCAGGCACTCATTTTATTACATTTGTATCATATGTTGTAGAATTTCAGCTTGAGACAAATTCCATAAATCCTGATAAATTCTTGCATTGTTCAAAAGTAAATCTGCAGGATGAAAAAAAGTATAAAGAGTTAAATACTCACTCACCACTGGCTTTGGGATAACTGTTCTCCCGTCAGAGTCGATGATAGTTTGAGTACTGATTGATGCTACAGTAGTGCACAACACGTCAGAGGGTTTTGTTGAAAAAGCCCACCCAAATATGCTGTGGTCAGTTATAAATAAAACCTCATCTTCCCCTCATGTTTACAGTCAACACCATACTGGCTTGGAGCTTTTATAGGTTCCACTACACCATGGTACTTTGGGTGCAAAAATGCAGACAGGAGGAGGAGGAAGTCAGTGACAAATTTGACTGAAAGATCTGAAAATAAAAGCTCAGAATTCTGCTCTAGTTAATGGCGAGGTCAAGAGAGGGAGTTCTTTGTTGTGTTTTGTGTTGGCAGGCATTGATCACTAGAATTTCCCAAATGTGTTTGCTTTGTTCAGAAAGAGGACATATATAGAAGTTGTTGTGGCACAGAAGTTCCTTTATTGGCCATTTATGCAAAAAAACCTTTCCTGGATCAGTGTATTTGGGCCATAATTTGACAGTTCACTGAAAGTAACTTACATCTAACGGGAATTTGGTGACAACAGCAAATTTGAAATCTACCACTGACATAGAGGCACCGTATTTTGGTAAGAACATTGTATTTGAAGCCAGTATGTTATTCTGCCTGCTCTTTGGACAACAGTTGTAAGTGGAACATAAAGCACCCTGAGGTCTAAAAATTGTCAAAAATACTGGCAGAAACAGAAACTGGCTTTGGTACTTAATATTTCCTCTTTTTCCCTCTTATTCCAATATTCGCAGCCTTTGAACAGGATCTTTGAAAGGATCAAGAATCTCCAAAGAGACTGACATTAGAGAGGGATACTCTATATAAACCACATCACAAATATTACATAATATATACAAATATTCCTAATATATAAAACATTCACATACAAACTCCCAATGTGAAATCAAGGAGCATGTTCTCATTAAATCCCATAGAGCCAGGGTCTTACACTCTCTTTCCAGACACTGGTGACAGAGAAATAAAGACAGGCAGAGAAAGAGGCTTGGAAGTTTCTGCCAGATGTTGTATATGGACTGATTAAATCATGGTACGTCTCCACCACGTAATGCAGTGAAACGGCCCTGCTGCGAGATGGTAGCCCAGCCGCATTATTTCTAGGGCTCGAGTTAGTCACCTCTGTACAGAATGACTGTGCTGCATGGATAAATCAGTTCCCTTTGAGAGAAAGAGGGCTGGTTTTGCTGCAGGCCTTCACATAGTGTAGGCATGTCTGAAGCAAACACATCCTTCTTCTGTCTCTTCCGAAAAAAATGAAGCACAGAATTCTCTGCATTAGTCACAGTGTCAGAGACTGTGATATTGTCACTCTTTTGTTTGCTGCAGCGGAAAAAGGGACTGTGGTTTGAATCGTATGCAAACATCTCTGAAATGTCTTTTGCAAAGTACATAAAAAAGACAAAGTGTGCTAACAGGGGAGAACTCATTGTCCTTTACATCCACAACTATGCATAAAGGAGAAATAAAATGCACAGTAACATTCCTGAAAAGTTCGATTTGAAGGATGCTGCTCTGGAAAATGAAATATGCATTTAGGAAGCTGACTGCACAAATTGCTTTCTCTAAATTTATATAACTTTCCATGGGGAATACTGAGGCAACTGAGGATGGCAAGAAGAAAAAAATCTCCCAATCAGTCCTTACAGTGCTACACCTTGACATTTCACACTCAATTCAAAAGACATCCTAGATCTTAATGGTTAAAACTTCCAGCAAACAAAATTTCTTTTCTTGTAGTTTCCAAGGAAGGAATAGTGAAAGCTACATGATGATCTAAAGCAATGTCACCTGTAAATGTATAAAGGTAAATAAGTAACAGATGTACTGGAAATTCAGCCCAGTTAACAAAAAATAAAATAAATCTTGATGGGAACAATGAATAATTCACAGGCCACATCACTAGAGTGACCACAGGCAGGTCTGTGCAGAGTCCAGGCTGCACTGCACAAATAATTTACAACTCAGAAAAAGTGAACACTGCATAACACAACTGCTGATTGCAAGCAATCTCATCAAGCCAAGTCAGCAGCTCTGCAAACATCAGTGCACTCTAGGCACTGCCATGGCAATGACTTCAAATGGGGCTATAACCTGATCCCGTCTGCGTAACTCTAGCAGGGCCAAGTCTTCATTACCTTTTGTGATGTTTACTTTAAGAGATAAATTATGATCTTGACAGTCTACTGTTCAGAAAGAGGAAAAATCCCCAAATGGTGCTACAGAGCTAAATTGTTCTGACGGTTAGACAGGGTAAAACATATACCTAAGGGATATGTTACCATTTTACCTGGGGAACCTCAGATAGCCAATGGTACAAACATTGCCTGAACAAAAAGACTTGTTACTCCCAAGAATAGCAGTAATTCTATCACAAGGGACACTCTAAAAAACCAACATCACATTGCAATGCAGACGGTAACTGAACATTGGTAGTACGTTTAATTAATAGTAGGGGTATGTGTTTCCCATGGTGTTTTTAATCAATATTGCTCATGACATTTGGCTGAGAATGGATAACACTATATGAGGAATTGTTTCTCTAAATTGCCTAATTTCAGAGAGAGGCTATCAGGAAAGATGCATGCAGCAGCCCAGACTTCATTCTACAGAGGTTACAAAAAAGCCTTTCATGAACCAAGGGTCTGCAGTTATTCCTGAATAACACATGGCTGCTCTGCTCTCCCAAAATGAGGTTCTTTCTCTGCACAGATCCTCCTTCATCATCCCTAGATCTGCTTGATCTTCTGCAGTTGTGAACATCTCAAAGATGCAAGTCCCTGTTCAGCAAGAATACAAGGAAAAGACTCTTTAACCTTGCTAAGCCTTCACGTGCTGAAGTTGTAGCTGGAAAAAGCTATTTGCTAAATATTAATTTTCAAGCAGCTTAAAAATCTAAAATGAAGTTAACCGCCTTCTACATTTGGGTTCTCTGGAACATGCAGTGACAAACCATATTCTGAGTCCAGCCCGGAATTTCAAAGCATTGCAATACTAGTCAATCCCTTTCTCTGGTTCCCAGTTAGAGCTGAGATTTCTCATCTTCACCAAAAATTCAAACCCTGTACACTTCATATGCCAGTGTTTTGATAATGTGCTCAGCAAAGAAAAGCACACAAGGCTGCTTCAAAGTCAGCCAAAGTCCATGAAAGACTCTAGTTCACTTGAACTGGTTTTGGACTAGAACTGTAATCCAAACATTTGCACCAATGCAATAACTTAATGTAAATAGCAGCACGCCACTGTGAAAATATCATACAAGTACCTGTTAGGTGGAATTCTTCAATAAACTTATTCACAATGCTTAAAAGCAAAAAACCGGCATGAGTCCAATCACAAGACCAGGCTTCTTACAAACATATTAATTCTCTGTACAGGTACAGGAATGTATTTACCAATAGGATGGATAGGATGTGTAAGAAAGCAGTGACAGCAGTATTTAAAAACAATGTGTTCCTTTCAGGGGGAGGTGTCCAGCCGCTAAGCAGTACATGCTGCTTTCATTGCTATTTCTTATCTTCTATGAGGCAAAAAATGGTGGCAGGACCTGTTTTGCTTTCTGCCCGTTGAAATATAGTAAGCAGACACTTGTGCATATGAAGGAGGCAGTATGTACACCTCAGTCCCTGTAACCGATGTGTCCATCTGTTAGCTCGCTCTTTGGATGGATGTAACCTAGTGGCTGCCCATCACTAAAGGACAAAGCTCAATGTAGTCTCTTGCTTACCCAAATAATTATGAGTTCATTTTCATTTTCACTGGAATAGGCCAAAAGAAGTTTCATTTGTTAAGCTCAGCTCAGGAAAATAAAAAACATGAATTGAAGGTAGTTCAACTAAAGCAATTCCTTTGATAACAAAACCCAGAAAATACTGCTCGTAGCATGTGGCCTCAATACTGGGAGAGGATTCTTCAAGGGAAGTTTCACCTACTGGG
The DNA here is from genome assembly GCA_013389945.1 of Fregata magnificens. Taxonomy (NCBI): domain Eukaryota; kingdom Metazoa; phylum Chordata; class Aves; order Suliformes; family Fregatidae; genus Fregata; species Fregata magnificens. The sequence goes on along the minus strand of WAAD01040974.1, from coordinate 87,566 downwards.
TGGACATTTATTTTCCTTTAGATTAAAACATTTGCATGTACAGAAAGAAACATGATTTATATATGGCATAACTGAGCCAAGGATCCAGGTGACTTAATGAAAATCTCTGAACCACTTTTAATTGCATCAGAGTACACAGCATTTGTGAAAGCACTATGCATTGAACAGCACCAGAAGTTTACAGAGACATTCAAACATTAATCTTTCTTTTGAGGAGAAACTGATTTTTATACAGGCTTATAAACCAGTCAAGTTTAAATTAATTTCTGTTTGAGAACAGAAAGTGGGACTTATTTGAGAATTACAGGCTGCATGCCAAGACTTCATACAGAGATGAGTTTCATTTGTTTAGACTGGAAGAAGCAACTTAATAAAAATAAGCAGGCAGATATATCTGTTCATTCAGATATTTAATGTGCTCATTATCATCTAAACACCATTGAAAGATGGCTGCCATACGACTACCTGCTAGCTGGGATTTGTTAATTTCTGATACCAGTGACTCAAGCAGATACATATTGCTTCTTCCTTAGTGTTTCTGGATGCTGGTTCACGGACTGTTCTTTTATTTAATTCTCTTTTTGTTTTGTGTCAGGGCGAGTGTTCCCAGAAGTGCTATTACATCTTCGTCATAGAGACCATCTGTGTGGCTTGGTTTTCCCTGGAGTTCTGCCTCCGATTCATTCAGGCAAGGAGCAAGTGTCAGTTCTTCAAAGGACCCCTAAATATCATTGACTTCTTGGCTATTTCACCCTATTACATTTCCCTCATCTTCTCAGAGGATGACTCAAATGAGGAGGATGACAGGCCAAGCAGCAACACATATTTGGAGAAGGTTGGTTTGGTGCTACGGGTTTTACGTGCCTTGAGGATCTTGTATGTAATGCGCCTTGCCCGACACTCCTTGGGCTTGCAGACTTTGGGCCTCACAGTTCGGAGATGCACACGGGAATTTGGCCTGCTTTTACTCTTCCTATGCGTGGCTGTCACTCTGTTTTCTCCTTTGGTATATCTCGCCGAGAATGAATCTGGGAAGGTGCTTGAATTTACAAGCATACCTGCTTCTTACTGGTGGGCTATCATTTCAATGACCACTGTGGGGTATGGAGATATGGTACCACGGAGCGTCCCAGGCCAGATGGTGGCTCTGAGCAGCATCCTCAGTGGGATTCTCATCATGTCTTTTCCTGCAACATCAATATTCCACACTTTCTCCCATTCCTACTCGGAGTTGAGAAAAGAACATGAACGATTGCAGTCTCGGCTAAACAGAGTAAAAAATGCCAATCACTCTGGTGAAAGTGACACCTTCAATGAGACAGACAGCTTGATCCTGGAGGATCAAGCATCACCAATCAAACACATTTACACAGGGAACTAAGCCTGTTTGTAAAACGTTCCCAAGAACAGTAATAGAAATACACACATACGTATGTCAACATAACACACAAAGCAAAGCAACAGCATAGGTTACGATGCTAATTTTCTCTGCCAGCATAGGTATAATAAGCAGTCAAGCCAACGCAGCTAATTCCAACACATCATTATGGAGCTGGAGGTTTTGAGAATGTCAAAAGTCAGAGTTTATTCAATAATAAATATTAATTCTTCCTTATGACTAATAAGAATAAACTTTCTCTCTGCCAGTCATGTATCTTGCTGAATACCTAATATTGAATGAGTAACAAACAAACCAGCTTCTGTTGGCACAAATACACTTGTTTTTTCATTTGCCTTTGAGTTTCCAATGTTCTTGCAATCAACATCTTGAGCCAAGCATTAGAATGGATTCTTTCAGGGCTATGCACTAGTGTTGTTTATACAATGCTCATCCACCACCCATACAGAAGAAGCCTCAATACAAATCTGAACTCTGTATCTAAAGCCACCAATAAGCTTAAAATAAAAGCACTGTATGTGAAAGCTTTCAAAGTTTGCCTGTAGCCAGACGATCAATCTATAAACAACAAATTGCACTGCTATTGTATAAAATACATAGTGTTTGCAAGAGAATTTGCTTGAAATGCAGTTGCGGTCTGCAAACTAAACATTTCATACAGGAAGGCAGAAGTTTTCAAACTTCTTTTTCATATACTTATTTAAAATAATAATGAGGAATAAAAAAACCAAGCTTATTGACCGTATTAAAAAGAGTTGGTGTTATCTTTTTTACTGAATGGTGATGGCTTCTCTGGAAGAAAAATTAAAAAAAAAAAGAGTTATTGAAAATGAGATGACAGCTCAGAAGTATCCAAAGGTATAAACAGTAAAGAATGAGGTGAATGATTGCCAGAGAGGCAGTGGGAGTGATTTCCTAATGCAAATGGAAGATTCCCCTTTTGGGGTATCCAAGTATAGCCAGAAGAAAGCGACAGGACTTCAACAATGCTACTTCACGGGATAGTCTAGATGATATTTTACAATTTGACCTTTTAGATGTTGTCAATGCAGTTAGTGAAAACTGATACCAAGACATGAAGGCCAGGTCTGTGCAAACACCTGTGTGTTTAGGGGCTGCGTCAGCTAACAGGTCCTCAGTTTGTGAGCAGTCCTGTTGATAGCCGCAGAACTTTGACAAGCTGAATGTTGGGCATGTATTTAAGTGCTGAGATGAATCAAGGCCTAAAATATTTTTTAATCAGATTTTCAGCTTTCGTTATTCCATTTCTTAAATCTTACCAAGGTCCCCATGACCTTGCGATGGAGCAAAGCTCAGTGAAGTGACGATTCAGTTCCAGTTTTCAGCAGGCACAATTCTTGCACAGTACGGTGCAGTTTGGAGCTCGGGGTGCTTCCAGGCGTTGTGACCTGTCTCCCACATGGACACACAAACACAGTCACTTGCAGAGTTATGCAACTTCATGCAGGCATTTGGGAGTTTCGGGTTTTAGATACTATCCTGACTGCACTGCATAGCTGAAGTACACAAAAGCACAGTTGTTGGCACAATTTGGATCACGTGACTCAAATTAATCTCTTGGATTTATCTTGCTTTGCTATTGACTCTATGAATTAAACCGGCGAAACTGTAGTGGATTATAGATGGGATGTTCCAACACAACTGGAACAAGTCGACACTAGATGACAGACATTTATATTTGCCACACAGAGGGTAGAATTTCAACTGGTTTATGCATAGGTGCGTCTGATCTTTCATTTTTATTTTTCACAATTAGCATTTATTTTTTGCCAGCTATTCTCTACAATAGGTCTACTTAGATGGTAAACCAGACAAAATCCACCCCCGATCTGGACCACGACCCAGTCCTCTCCATGGTCCTACGCATGGTGATACCACCTGCATTTCTCTGGGAGAGTCTGTATTTCTTTACCAGTTACTCCAGTTTCTTAGGAAAAACAACTGCACACTGCCGCAATGCCTAGCACAGTTCACTTCTGCCCCTCTGGTCTGGCAGAGCCAAAGACAGTGCTTGCTCCCTGCTGACTGATCCCTGCTAGAGCATGCATCCTGATGCAGAATAGCCACATCTTTAAAAAGACATTTCTCCCCACTGACACACTCTTTGCAAACACAATTAAGTAGTGCAACTGATTTGCTTTTTCTAATTCACAGTTTTCTTGCTAGTTCAGGAATTAGTTGAACATGGTCCCACAGAAAATTAGCCCAGCCACATTACTCTAAATGTGCAGATAGCTGGAAAAATATTGGAGCTTTTACTGCCCAAGTACTTATAACAGCTTAATGTCCAACAGGTTCTGTGATGTAGGTGCGGTTGTGGACATAACATGCATCCAAATTCACAGCAATCCAAACCTTGACTTAGTCAAGCATTTAAGCTTGTGTAAGTTCTTCCAAAACACAATGTAAGAATGTGCTGAAACATGGAGGTAAAACAAACACACAAAAAATCACCAGTGTTTAACGGTGAAGTAAGTGCTTGTACTTTCAGCAGAATCAGTACCATAACATATATTTCTGTTTCTAACTTGATCTCTTCCTATAGCTGGGTCTGGGTTGTACCAGCTTTCATAGAAAATGTCCTTCATGATTCATTGTGTTACCAGGGAGGGAAAAAATATGTTGAGAGGAACATTTAGTTCCTGTGTAACTCAACTGAGTAACAAATTCAGAACAAGCAGTTACAATTAGCAGATATTGTTGTTGCCAAGATCATATCATTTCATAACCAGACTTAATTAAAAGAGCAGTTTAGGTGCTTAGCATCCAGCTTCTCTTAGTTCAAAGCCTTTTCCCTGAATCTAAATCCTAGAAGCAGCAGAGGAACAGCACATATTATCCAGGGGAAACCATGTTGTTCAGCCCCCACCAATGCATTACATCTCTTTCTAAGCTTCTAATTGCTACGCTGACATAGCAACAACTCTACCGTATAACGAAGGGACCCACAAAACTCCCCACCATGCTGCTTTGTTTGGGGAAGTCGATAGATATCCTGCTCTGCAAACCAGCTAGGGACACCAGACAGAGTGACAGAATCAAATGAAAATGCAGTACAGGACCCTTCCAATTAGTGGTCTGACTTGGAACCAAACACAGTGCATGGGTTTTGGTCACGGACCAAATGCAAATTTTCTATGATGTTGAAATAGTACTGAGGGGCTAAGACCTTTGCTTTGACCTAACTCTCATTTCTTCAGGGATTCTGCAGATTGTTTCAAATTCTCACTGCAGCCCTCGTACCTCCCGGCTATTCTCCAGCCGTTCCTCCTCTTTGACTTTCATCAGTTCCTCTGGTAGAGAAGCATTACAAAAGATGGACGTATTATTATTTCAGTAATGAACTCCCATTAGTTTCATAGGTTCAGTATTTTATTATTTCAACCTACTGTTAGATCTCCTGAAATTTGCTTTTCATCTGTCTTTGGCAATCTGAAGCTTCCATCCAGTCATTAGTATTCATAATATAATTAAAGTTACCAGGTTTACTATTTAAGTCACATAAATTCATTGGAGGGAATAGTACATTATTTTAGGAGTAAATTGCAAAAGAATTCACTGAGTGTACTGCATATCCTACGCATAAATTATAGCAGAACTATTTAAAACTTGTATTGGTCAATATTTTTATTTCAAACATACCCAAACAGTATTCTGCAGTTGTTTTGAACAATAAAGCACATCTGCTGATAAAAATTGCACTCTGCATCCCCCCTCTGATTTTATTCCTAATGAAAGATTTTTTTCCCTTTGTTTTTTTGTTCAGAAAATTATTTTAATACATTGCAGTAATCTATAAATAATGATGAAAACCTAGAAGGTCAAGGAAATTAAAAGTACAGCACATTCCCTGAAGGAACGTTAGAAATTTTTTACTTCTACAAGTAATAAATTATTAGCCACATGTTAAAGTTAAAACTGATAAAACGCTGATATAATACTCACATTTCCTACATGGAGCCTGGTTTCTGCATAGTAAAAAGCTAGATATTCTAGCACATTTTACTGAAAGTATTAAATTCCTTCCCGTGAACTATCTTGCTTCTGTAGCAATGGCTTACCTGAGCTAAATGGGGCTTTCACTGCTTCCCTGAGTCCTAGCCATGGCACAATACCTGGCAAAGCCCTAAGAAATGGGACAAGGTTGTGAATACATCGGGTACTCAGTATGCACACTGGGTTCTCTGCTGGCCTCTGACATGGGGCATTAAACCGGATTTTCCCAGCAGGCACAGCACAGAGACTGAACGGAATACTCCTCTCTTCTTACAGGACACCAGCATTCAGCTCAATCGAGGTCTGCAGAACTCCCTGACTAGTTTGGGCAAACCGATTGTTGCATATGGGGTGCAGATCTTATTAGGAGCCTTCAGGTTTTAATTTGCCATGTTAGGACAAAACCTAATACTCTAGGTTACTCCAATTTTTTTCTTCCTGGATGACTAAAATGATACTTACAAGGAAAAGATGATGAAGAGAAAGAACTAAGTCTTTACCATTTTACTTCCGACAGAAGCTAGTTCTGAAAAACTTATTTTCCCCAAAGTTTAGTGTTCCTGTAGTTCCCTTATGCCTGTATCTGATCTCCATGAAAAGCTCACATAGCGGGGGAAAAAACCTAACCAAAGCTACTTCACTATAAGAGAGATGTGCATTCAGAATAGTACCAAGGAAACTCACGTAAAAACTGCAGGCCTGGATCATCAGCACCAAGTAGAAGTGCTTAAGGAGCACCTTAGCAGAATATTACAGTAGATTCAGCAAGAGGTATAAAAATCCAGCTCAGATTTCATTATTTCCATACTTGATTGCTGCCATAACCACACCAGTTGTAAAAATCAAGCGTATGTCTAAAAAGGAAGGGCTGTAGAAGACCCTTCGGGTGTTTCTGTTCTGAAAGTTATAGCCTGTTACATCACCAGTAATAAGTACCATAACTAAGTCATAAAACCTAATCACCCTGAAACAACACTTAAAATTTTTAAATCTTGAATGAAAAGGTCTACTGCTTCATACCTGACAATTCTGTTTAAAAAAAATCCTTTAGGATTTAACATATTAGCATAGAACTCTATACATGCATATAATAAATTCATAATATCTTCCACAATTTCCTGCTTGCCCGTTCTAGCATTCAGCCGAATATTAGTCAGTTAGACACTAACTACGAGTCAACCGGTTTTATCTCGGCTTCTTCAAAATAATTTCTTTCCATCAGCTTTCAAGAAACTGTGACTATTCTCAGTGAGAACAAATGGAGTGGTACAGAATCTTTCTTCTGCCTAAAGTTAAAGTAGATGAGATACAATTTATATTGACCTTGCAGGGCAATGAAGCCCTCACAATGCCTCTGTGAGAATCCAATGATGTTTCACTTAATTTCAGACCAACAGCATGATCATTTGCTGATGTTCCACCATTTGCTTTAACTCTGCATCCAGGTCCACATCATTTCCAACACAGACAGGACGCTGACCAGGTACCTCCCTAGTTTCAGAGCTTCTTTTGTTTTCGCCTGCCCACTTTGGAACCTCACATCAGGAATGCTTAATTTGCTATACAAAAAGCCACCTCGTTAAAAAATTTTCTTATTAAAATTCATAACCTCAAAGGTACCGTGTGACAAATACTAAAGATAATTGGATTGCACTCATGAACAGAGAATACTAACAAAAGAAAGAAAGTGCTTTTATGGCCTTCAATCAACAGGTCTTGTACTGCCCTTTAAGTGTCTTACGCTGTCTTTCAGGAAAACATCTGCTAAAATTTTCCAATTAAAATTTCACTTGCAAATCACTGTTCTTGAAATATCTTCACCAGAACAACAAGGCAGGTAACAATCATAAAACTTTATGCCTTGAGGATCTACTTCTCCAAATTATATGTTTTCACTAGTCTGATGTTTTACTTTTATCTAGCTATCCTGAAGCTTTCCGAACTGCCTAGTTCCACACCAAATTAGTTAGAGCTGTTCTACCTCTGAGAGACTTTTATATGAGAATGTCACAAAAATCATCTCAGCTCAAAGACAACAAACTCCAGAAAATTTCAAAGCTTCAGAGAGACACAAGAGCTATGAGCTACTCATGATTACAGAAAAAAAAATTATTACACAGTTCAGCAAAGATACATTAATAGACTCATACAACACAATTACTATGTTTTTTACAGGATATTTTTAGGAAAGAGAGGGTGAAACCATATAGGTTGAAACCAGCTCTATCTGTAATTCCAAGTCTGATACATAGGTTCATACCTTGAATGGTGCCTGCAGTCAGTAGGATTTAGTACATTCATTTCCAGAGTTGATAAAGATAATGCTATCTGCTCATTAAGGTGTAAGTATGCAGGCTTAAACAAATTAAACTAATTTCATACTGATACAAAGATACCTAAGGGAAATGAAGGTCAAATAGATTTATGCCATAAGTGATTCAGAGATTGTGAAATGTTCTAACAGAATTTAAAACTGCATTTTGTCTACAGAATTTTGCATTTCTGAATAAAACTGTAATCAAGGGTCCATTCCTCAGAGTTATTACACAAGTGGCATTAAAAAAACACCCAACAAAAAACACAGAAATGCATTTCAAGAGCAAGAATATTGGAGGGAACACTACACAGAACAACAGATAAATCAGTTTCAAATTATCTTCCAAAAGAGCAAAATATGTCAGCAGTACAGGATAATAGGTTTGCTGGTCCTTAATCACTGTTTGTTGAAATAACAGCAAATTAAAGGCCCATTTTTGCAGGTTGTTGGATAATTCCTGTGAGCTGCTAAGTGCCTCTGGCTTTGTGAAAGTCTAGAGCGTTTGAATCACCCAGTATACTGAAAACTCGAAGAAGTGCAACTAAATATTACAATAAGGTAGTTAAATTTTATACTTGACTACACTTTATTTCATTGAAGTAACACAGATTCTGACTTGTTTTAGAAAAGACCTGTGTTTCACAGTGCCTGCTTCTGTATCTCAGCTTGGGATACCAAAGAAAAAAAGAAAAGCAGCCTAGATGTGGTGTAAATCAGTATCACTCTTAAAATCCATAGACTTTTAATTGAACTTACCACAGCTGAGGATAAGGCTGTAAGCACTTCTACATTGCTGCAATATGTTCTCTGTCATTCTCTTCCTTCATCAAATGATTCTGAAATGTAAAAAAGTCAATCAGAAAGCTGAAGTGAAAGATCAACCTTCCTTTTACCACCGACCGTGATCAACACTTCAGGCTTCACAAGTTTTGTTGCACTCTGACCCCTGCAACCTGGTGACAAGAATTGCAAACCCAGACACAAACACAAGCCTTTGTATTTCCATTCTTATCTATACTCCTACCACTGCATGCTGTAGTTCTATATATATGTTGATCTTCCTAAAAATACAGACCATGCACTCCCTGAAATGGCTACACCAAATGCTCCCAAACACCCACATTTCCAAAAGGGAGGGAGTTTCATATGACCTTCAAAGATTTCCACCGTGGCTGATTCTGGGTGGGAAACTGGAAGAAGAGGGATGCAATTCTTGATTCATTCTGTTCCCAACAGAGAGAAGAGGGGCCACCAAAGTGACTCTAATAGCAGGGAATGTCCCAACCTGCAAACCACCATTAGACAATCGTTGTGTTCCTGTGCATGGGAGAGAATACATTCCAATTATAACTACAAGGAGGTGCTGAACCTGCTCCCTAAGGGCATGCTTATTTGAGAGAAAAGCTGGCATAGTCATAGCTGTTTGCTTGCTCAACTCTGGCTTAAAAGCAGCACTGAGAAATGCCAATATTTATGTGATTCTCTCATTTTATTCAGAGAGCAAGAAAAACCAGCCAAAAAGTCTTGGAGCACCCTGAATATAACAAGACAGCAATAGCACTCATTTCTCCTAACTGCTTTTCTGTTGAATAATCAAGCTTATATTAGTTTTGGAAGTTTTCCTCTTCCAGGATGTATTGGGTAAGTCAAGTGGCTTCTAAGCTGAAGACTCTGCCAAAATTTATGCATGGGAATTGTCCCAAGGAACTGTACTTGCGTGACTGGGTCTCATGAGATAGCAGCAAAGCAGGTCTAGAG